>CAEGAE010015573.1:0-15706 GCA_903067095.1 Girardinus metallicus | reverse complement strand
CAGAACCAGAACCTGGAGGTTTCTCCATTGCTGAGTGTTGCTGCAACAGCAGAGTTGAGCACAGCTGCTGCTGCTCACATCCCACCAACAATAGTGAGGACAAGAGAATAATGGAAAAGCTCACTACCTGGGTTAGAACCGAACCGCACAGTAACTGCTTAGAGAGCCACTTGCCAATGGAAAAGTGGCTTTGTGGATGCGTCGTTCCAGCACATCGTCCCAAACAACAAACAGTTCTAACGCTCTGCAGTATCTTCCTTAAAAGTCCTCAGATGTTTTGCCATCAAGCTGTGTAACGTTGACTTCTTAAAGTTAAGTCAGGTTTATTTGTACAGCACATTTCAGGCACTGAACTGAACTTTTGATACTACTGATTCTTAAGCTGTAAACCTTTTCAATACTTCCCAATTGGGCTGCTCCCCAACTTTTTAAGCATAACTTTGTGGAGCCAAAGCTTTAAAAAAAAAAAAAAACTTATATTCACAAACAGAGAATGGCTGGTATTTCAAAACTTTGAAGAGGGGACTGCTGCCCAATTGATGACGTAGTTAGAGGAAAATCAGTGATTGATGAAGCTTTTTAACTGGATTGTGTTTGAAACAGTACACACTAGTTTTCATTTGAGATATATCTCAAACCTCATATCAGTGGTATCAATAATTAAACATGAGACTGATTATAGACATATCCCTGCAGCTGGACTACTTTAATGGTCTATTTGTTTCAATAGGTTTCAGGAGGACCACAACTGTGCTGCGAGACTTTTGAGTAGCTCAAACAGAAAAACTCATAACTCCTATTTTGAAGTTGCTTCATTGGCTACCAATCAGATTAAATGTAATTTTAAAGTTTTACTCTTAATCTTCAAAGCATAGGCGTAACTTCCTGAAGGACTGGTGTGGACATGTCCCCACCAATATTTCCTGCACCTTTTTTCTTTATGTGCCTGAATCTATTTGCGTACAGTAACTCGGCAGCAGCTGCATGCCGTTTTTAAAATTCCTTTGTAAAATGTAAATGGCAAGTCCACTCAGTGATCTAGTGGACTGGACATCGTGTGGCTTACTGAGCGTGGCAGTGCGCTACATGTGCTATTGCTTTGCATTGACTCAGGGATCTCGGTGGTCGGGGAAATGACACAATCAAGCAAAGAATCTGAAAAAATGACGCAATGTTTTGCTATTAACTGAAAACGCTACCACAGCAAGATAAGGTCCAAGGGAATCACATTTCACAGGTCAATAAAAAATTATATGGCCACGTTCTTCAAACAAATGAATAAAGTGGGAGTAGGTTAGCTGTAGCTTAACTCTGACAACCTTAACATGTTCTTGTCCTACACAGTTTGTTGTGTTTCGGTTCAGTTAGCACAAAAATAAGGCGAACCAAATATCTACTTTTTGACAGATTATCAGTGGAGCAGGTGTTTAAATTAGCTAATCAAACACCGCAAGTGTTCATGCGATTACTTCTTAATGGTCGCAAAATAAATATCAACCCTGAAAATTCAAAAAACAAAACTGTAACAGACTGACTTCTGTTTTTACGTACTTTTTGTATAGGATTGTTTTTTTGTATTTTTTTTATGTTAATTGCTAATACACTTGAACATAATCTTTGCTCTGTTATCTCCTGTTGTCTGTGTTGTCATGGGAATGGGTCTGCTTGTGATGTTAGGATGACACAGAATGGGAAAAAAAAAGAATACAACTGGTTTTAAGTTGTTCTCCTCCTGGGTTTCTACGTCCCTGGATTAACTGCATCATTTGGTGATATTCAAAGCAATCATCAAATAGAATGGAATATTTTACAAAGCATAGGGGCCAAAGTTTGTTCAATTTTAAACCATGGCTCTTACAGCAGCAATTAGGTACAATTAAATTATTGGCCATTATGAAACAAATCCACTCAGTCCTCTATTGCATCTTGACAGAAACTAAGTTGTTTACATATTTACATCCAGAGTGAATACATAGTTTATACATCGGCACTTTTCCCATCTTTAATTTAAGCCACATGTTTAAAAAAAATTGGATCAGCAATATGGGGGCTAGTCTGTCATTTTTTGTGACAGATTCCTGCTGATCCTGCATTGGAATCCAGTAATCCAGTAATATATTGTTATATAATATATATGTTGCTATATATATTGTATGCAGCATATGTATTATTTAATTTCCCTTTGAGATTTATAAAGTATTTTGAATTTGAATAGAATATATTGATGGCCACTCTACAACCCAACTGCCTATAGTCCCAAAAAAGTCCCACTGAAATTCTTGACAAGCAGAGACACAGATGTGACAGGCTGTGGCTGTTTCTGATACGGGCGACATGGGCCATCTTGTGGGATCAGCATGAGCTGAACTTTGTAACTGTTTTCAACTGTAGACAAGCACTGAGCAAACATACAGACTCTTTCCATAAATCAGAATATGACTAAAAAGATCATTTTTTAGCAATTCCATCACCAACTGAAATACGTTATAGACAACTGGCAGTTCAACATCCTTACATCTTTTAGTATGTTTAATACCTTATAAAAGGTTTTTGTTTTCAGTAAGTATTATTAATCTGACAAGCCTCGTCAGGATGTATGTCCTAGGTTGCTGATTACGAATGCATGGCATTCTTATTTAAGTTTTGGCCTTGTTCTTAGCACAAAGGCCTTCCAGGATGCATCAGCATTACCTCCCCTTCCCAGATGTTCCTCACAATGTCCCCTTGCATTAAATAGATTAATTAAATTGTTTCAGTTTTAACATATTTAATATTTTGCAGTATGTTTAATATCTGCTAAAAGGTTATTTTCGAAAGGTAATATTAATCTGACAAGTTTGATCAGGACGTAAATCCTAATTTATTGAATAAGACTGCATCACATTTAAGTTTTGTCTTATTCTTAGCACTAAAAAAAGGAAAAGCCTTCCAGTAATTGTGGGCGCATCAGCGCCATCCCCCCACCCTCACCCGGCTCCTCCACCAATTTGCAACACAGATAGTTACAGCCTTGGTTATAGAAGTCCGAGGCTACAGGGTGAGATGGGTCGCCTGTGAGCCGACAAAAGCTAAGAGGCGAAGTTTTGACACGGCCATGTCCTGCTCGTAGTGTCAGACAGAAACATGCCCTTTCTTGCTAAAAAAAAAAAAGTCACGTGTGTTGTGATAATAAGCCAGTTAATGCTGAAGGAAATGGACTAAATACAGTTCACCTAGCTACTGGAGGCAATTTAACATCACCTGTCATAGCAAACTGGATTACATCAAACTTAACTCTTACCTTATGCTGCACCGGAACATCTCTCACCGCCGCAGCACATTGTTAGGGATTTTATAAAGTCTCACGTCCTTACAAAAGCAAACAAAAAGGCTGAGACCACCAACCAATTTTTAAGATTTCTCTTTCGCTCTTCACTCCGGCTACTTCCGGCTGGTCAGCCTCGACATCCATGACGCAACTACGTTATGCAAAGCAGACGAGAAGGAGCTCGCTGTATGGCAGGCCGTTTTAACATAAATTCGGTTTTACCCCCCCCCTTACATTCCAGATATCCCCAATTGTTCTCTGACTAGACGTTTTAGTAATTTAAGAAATCTCCAATTATATTTTGACTATACAAAATACCTACTTGACATATCTCTAATTTCTTTCTGACTAGTCAAAATGATGTCAGATTTACCATTGAGTTGTATGGAGATTGCAATTCAAAATATCTACAATGAATTACTGACTATCTGAAATACATATTTCAGATATCTACAATTAAATTATGACTAGTCATGAAGTAAATTCAAGATATCTCGATTTTAGTTTTGACTAGTTATAATTCTAATTATAACTAATCTCGAATGACACCATAATTCAAGTTATCTTAAATGTATTTTTGGATAGGAGATATGTAGTTTGCCTAGTGAAAATTAAATTATAGATATCTTAAAAGCAGATAATGACTAGACAAATCTAAATTAGAGATATCTTGAATTGTAATTTTAATCAAAATTCCTTTTCATATATCTCCAAATGAATTAGAGATATCTTGAATTACACCGCTTTTCTATTTAAGATATCTTAAATTAACATTCTAGTCAGAATGAGATCACTAATATCTTGAATATGTAACTGGGTCTATGTTAATAGTTGTGTATTTTCACACAATTTGTTCTTTAATGTATTCGTCTGTTTATACCTGACTGTTGTGTTCCTCTGTGCCTATTACAAGGGGTGTGGTCCTCCAGCTCTGCCTCACTTTCTTCTTCTGTTCAGGACTATTATAAATATGAAGTTATTCATTTCCTCTTCCCTTTTATTTGTTCCACTGGGAAGAGACAAGTTTTATAATCCATCACAATCCTTTTATTTATATTGTTCAAATGTTTATTTTTCTTATTGTATTAATGATACGTGTTTGAATATTTTCACTTTTGTTATTCCGACTTCATAATATTTGATGAATGTTAAGAAGCAATAAGATTTTCTGTAATGTTTGAATTCTAGAATGTGGGTGTGTGTGTGTGTGTGTGGGTGATCCTTTTGTTTGAATTGTTTGTTACCTTTTTGGGTGTGTCCTTGGAGCAGCCATCTTGGAACCCTGCTAAGGAGGAGGCCTGCCTCAAATCCAGCTCTCTTATAGAAGGAGCCATGATAGCTTGAGTTTGATTGGCTGAGGGTAAATTGAGAAGGCGGGGATAACTGTATATAGGTGGACTGCTGGCTGTAGCAGAAATAAGATGGACTGATGGGAAAGCTGCCATTTTGATCTAAGTGTGCTGTGATGGAGGCCTAATAAATCACCTTTGTGTATGGTACAGCCAAGTTTGCTGAGTTTTTTCTTCCACTCCACACCTCTCAGTGCAACAATGATACTAAATGCTTAGTTTTGTTATGAGCACTATTATTTTGTATAGAGCGTGCTGGAGAACTGAAGCACATGCTATGTGCTAATGCTAATATCTCCTGATTGTCAGGTTAAATAAATGGAGACCGCCTCCAAACCCAAACTTGATGTCTTGTGGTTTGTCCAATCATCAATTAACACATAATGCAGAAGTCCACTGGACCTGGTCACACATGGTCAAAACGTCCATGACTTACTTAGCACTTTGAAAGTTAAACAATGAAAAATTGAAAAACAAAAAATGTGTTTGAAAATGCACCACTTTCATGTTGAAAATGGTTTGACAATAGAAATTTTAGCTTTTTAAAACTGTTTTAATGCATTTGTTTTGTTGGAAATAAACAGGAAATTCTTTGCAGATTTCAGAAGCAGCGTTATAGTTTAGGAAGTTTTGCATTCTCTGCATTTTCAACATTGCCAAGCTCTTTCTACATTGTGACATTTACTGACAATTTTGTGCAGGAAACAAAATTCTGCAGGCAACTGTTTGGACAGCACAAAGGGGCTTCCATGCAATTAATTCATATAAATAAAATGCAATTTTGACTAGTCATAATTACATTCAAGATATCTTAAATTGTAATTACAGATGTGTCCAGTCACAGATCCAATGACGTCATTTGAGATATCTTGAAAGAAATTTTGACTTGTCAAAATCTAATTGAAGATATCTTGATTTTTCTTACCAGTCAGAATGTAATATCTTAAATTACCATTCCGGATAGTCAAAATGTTGTGTAGTCAAAATGCATTTTTAGATATCTAGAATGTAATTAGGCATAGTCAGACAAAACCGAATTTATGTTACAACGGCCTGCCTTACTCGCTGCAGCAAACAGCAAGTGGTGGGGACAGACCACATGTCTCATACTGTATTTGCAAATGGCACCATTTGCAAATACCGCCCCCTTCACTCCGGAACTAAAGGGGGCGGCTTTTCCTATATTACATATGGTTCCAAGTTTTGCTGAGAACTTTAACAGTTATAATTAACACAATTATAAAAACAATATATTTGCAAATATATTTTGTTGCATTTACTCTTAGAAATGTACAATCACTGCAATTTTAGTAAAGTATGATAATAAAAATGTTATACACTGAGACCATCCATCCATCCATTTTCTGTTCACCCTTGTCCCTTAATGGGATCGGGAGGGGTGCTGGTGCCCATCTCCAGCTACGTTCCGGGTGAGAGGCGGGGTACACCCTGGACAGGTCACCAGTCTGTCGCAGGGCAACACAGAGACTATGATAGGAAATATAAACTGTTGCTGCGCAACACTTCCCCTCCCCTCTCTCTCTACTCGCTCAATCTCTACTTCATCTTCTGAGAGGAGGAGATGTGCTACCAGCTCTCCGTCTAACGGGTGAAAGTGTTGACCCCTTCCCTTTCCAGGTCAAAGTATGATAAAGGTGAGGAAACAAAAAAAAAAACAAAACTGTTCTTCTTTTGGATGCAATTTATCATGTGGGACACAGTTAAGTCCTCACTTTGCTTGTAGACAGTGTGGCTTATGAAATAAGCTTCTGATGTCATGCACTGAAGGGTGACTTCAGCTTGTGGTTAGTTTGAAACACACATACACTTCCAGGTGTTGGGTCTTACTTCAATACCTTGTTGCAGGATTGATCTTGGTAATTTTCTCTGAACACTTTTAATTTTCTCACTTTTTCCTCATGACTTCAGCCCCTTTTCCAGTTTGATCCATCAGTTTGTGACAGGAGTTCTTCTTTGGCATAGTCCAATTTCTTCAGGGCCCTCCCAGTCCACAGCCTTCAAGTTGTTCTTTGAACGGTAATCTCCCTATAATAGTGGCCAGTCTAACACAGGATGGCATGGTGCTTGATTCTTGTAATGTTCTGGTTCGCTTTTTGCTAAGAACTGGCTTGAGGACTGCTTCCTCATGGACCCCTTTCTTCATCAGTAGTACTGTGCTGCACTTCAGTACTTACTTTATAAAATCTTGGCCTTTGAATTTCGGCTTAATCACTGTGATTGCAGGCCGATCTTGAGCTTTTATCTAAACTCTGCCCTGTTTTCAATGACACATTGAGCTGCAACTTCCCCTTTCCTTCTCTGGGAAAAAAGGAGAAGTGTCTTTGCCTCCTTGCTTTCTGTGACGTGAACAGAGTTCCTCTGCAGGGGAGGACCTGCTCTTTTACAGCTGTCACTGTTGCATATTGTTATACTGTGTCCATCAGCACCAAGAGGTACTTCTCACCTCTCTTTCCTATTACCCTCATGGCCCTGCTACATCCATGCAGACTGGGGGACTGTGCTCTTGATGAACAAACCTCCCATCCGCTGCCCAGGGTGCCCTGTGTAATGACCATAAACTGCACAGTCCCGCATCGGATGGGCTGAAGGGACATCCAAAAGTCCTGCTAGCTCAGTTCTTCACGGGTGTGTAGCACGCCTGCATATCCGAGTGCCTTATGCACGCACTGTACTACCGTCTTCTAGGACCAGCCGTCCTTAGATGTTCTATCCCACTTCGACCCCGGCAGATACAATATTTCTTGGTTGCATGTTCATCATACGGCTTCTGTCGCTGTACCTCGGGTGTCAGGCCGAGCCTCAGTTCTGCTTTCTTCTTCCATAAGTTGTAATGAGCTCCTTGTTTTCCTGTTGCTCTTTAAAGGTGCTTTTCTCGGGTACTTGTGGACTAGACTCGTTGTGATGACTTTAACCAGCTGTCTGTGTTGATGTCAGCTGCTGGTGTTTGTTCCTCTGTTGCTGGATGTCTGCTCAATGGCTGCAGTAGAGGCTGTATTGACTGTACTTCCTCGTCCATCATCAGCTAATGATGTTTTTCTTGTGCAAGCTTGCAGGCTGGTCTTTTCTTTTCAGCATTACATCATGAACCACTCCAGCAAGAGTGAGCCAACATTTCTTTGTCAGGGTTTGATGTGTCAATTCCTCATTCTTGGTTCCTACTTCCCCACTTGCTTCAGGAGTAGCTGTGTAGAAAGCAGTTCTGTAGAGGTCTCACCGTCCTCATTTGCCAGGGGCTCTGGGCGGCCGACTTCCTCCAGTTTCTTCTCCAGATTTTGCTCTGGCAGGGCCATCATCCATTGCTCTGTCTCTCTGTCGGTTCGAGTTGTCTGTCTGCAAAGCCCCCTTTAGCGCATCAGGTGAGGATGCAAAACAGACTACCTGGCTGCTAGCTTCACCGTTTGAATCTGGTCAATTATCCTCAGTAAAAGCTCTGCCTCACCTGCATGCCATACAGTTACTGCAAGGGTGGTGACTGTGTTCGACTCTCGGACAGTCACCGATAATCCTACTACCTTAGGATTATCACACTAAGTGCGCTATTCAGAATCACACTTTTGTTTTTGCACACCTAGAAACAAGGGCCCTTCCTACTATTATTCGTCATGAGTCCCTGATTACTTCAGGTGCCTGTTCACTCCAGGTGCCTATTCACTTCAAGTCCCTGTTCGGGTGCCAAATTTGTTGTTGTGCAACACTCCCTCCCCCCTCTCTCTCTACTTCGAGATGTGCTACCAGCTCTTAGTCTTACGGGTGAATTGAGTTTCCTAAATATGCTGGGATTTACCCTGTCCAGAACTGCGGTAAATTCTGTTTAAAGCTGGGGACGAGAAAGACACACCTGGTTTCTGAGGACCTCCATCCAGGTGTCCCACCCTTCTTCCCCCTGTGAATTAGCCAGACTGAGCAGCCTACAGTCAACTAGTTTCACAGGGCACACCTGTTAACGGTCGCTCTCTCTTTTATGACGTGCACTTGTTACTGAACCAGGTTTGTTTTAGTGACTCAGGCAAATTCCAAGGATGTTGTTTACATATAGTTTTGGGCTAAAAGCAACCTATAAAACATTCCACCTTTTACTCCCCAGAATCGACATCATAGCTATTTTACAACCATCAAAGAACTTTGAGGTGACTCATTAATCGAATGTCCACAACATCTTCTAGATTTTCTTTATACTAAATATTTTATTAGTAAAGCAATTTTTGCAAGGGTCAGTACAACTTAATTCAGTAGCTGAAATAATCAAATAAGTAAAATCAATCATCGAGGCTATTGTTACGGCCGCCCCTGGCCACTTGAGGTGGTGTAGGCTTATTTTGTTATGCAGGTTCAGCTGTGGGAGCACACCTTCGTGATTGGCTGCCAGAAGACTGCATGAGAGCAGCCATGCTATTGGACCAGCAGTAAGATGAACCAGCCAATCAGACGCTGATGAGCCTCACCTGTTCCCTATAAAAGACTCCTGGCAGCATTACTCCAGTGGGGGCAGCTAATAGGAAGAGGGTCTGTAAATCTGTTCCTCCACTCTCGGTGTTTGCCCTTGTTTATGCAGATTTTGGAAATTGCTCCTATTTGTGCTTGTTTGAGTGAACTTGTGACACTGCTTGTAGTTTGCTTTGTCTTGAGATAGAAGCTAGTGTTTAGGAGGCTGGGCTCTCCTTTTGAGTGTATTTTCATTTTGTTCCCTCTGTTGGGAGCATTTCAGTTTTCCCTTTTACTGTTTAGACATTTTGTACCTTTAACTTAGTTAACCCGTTTTTTTTTTTTTTGTCTGTTAGACATTTGGGTTGTTTTGTTTTGGTTTTGTAGCACCTTATTTTGTAATAAATCATTTTTCACTCCATCTCCTCTGGACACATCTTTATGTTACACCCCCTGGAACCCCTAGACTACGGGGGGTCGTAACAGCTATCTTTCCCTAATGCTGACACTGAGAACTGAAAAGGGAACCTTTGAGAGAGATGGAAGGAGTTTGGCATTTCGAACCCCAGAACTGGCCTGATGATGAAGAAGGTGTTGGAGCAGGAAGAGGCTCACAGCGCTGATCGATGAGAGCAGGCTTCACTGCAGGTCTGAGGAGCTTTTGTCTCTGCTTGGATGGTGCAATGCAATGCCTCTGCTTGCATTGGTCACTGTGTGACCTCACACAGGCCTTGGGTGCTGGTAGGAAGAGTACTGATTTAGAGCGGCAGGCCTCAGGTCTAACGGTGACTTCCTCATATGTGTAGCGGTCTTGTCTTGCGGCTCTGAAGCCCCCTTCACTTTGTCTCATGATCTTTCTGGTCCCTTGAGATGTAGAACGGAAGGAAAGCACAAATTATTCTTTGCCTTTGTTCTTTGCCTTTGCCTTTATCTTCATTTTTGCCTTGGCCTTTGTTTTTGGGGTCTGAACCCAGCTGATGAGAGAAGTGCGATTTGGAGCCACATGTTGCGGGGCTGACGGGTTGGCCCCCATGCACAGGACAGTCTTTGGCTCTGTGGCCCCAGCTCTTCTTCAGCTGCAGAGTTCTTTGTCCATCTAGATCTTGACTCGATGCTGCCTGGAGGATTCAATCAAAGGTTCCTGTTTCCACTCACCTTTTATAGTTTATCCACCCTTTTGGAGCATTTGCATTGGCTAGCACTGCTGCTGACTTCTTGGACAGATGATCTCATACCCATCACTGTCTTGGAGACATTATGTTCTGATGTCTGTTCTAATGGGTTGAGGGTTGCTCAACCGTCCTCCTACGTCCGTTGCCTGCACAACCTTTTCTTTGAAAAGTTTAAGTTGTCCAACAATCTATTCCCAAATAAGGCCTTGGTTATGTCTGCTCTCCTGTCAGTTCCTCTTTTCCCCTATCCTTTCACTTACTGTCTACCTCCAACACAACATCAGTGATCTTTAATTGCAGTTACACATTTTACACCATTTGCAGTTCAATGTCGAAATCACATTTATAACTTTTTAGTTTCCCTTTGATTCAGCATTCATTTATAGTATTATGATAACCATAATGCATTTGCAACATACGAGTCTCTGTACAGCTAGCTCTGCTAACATCACGTCCAAATAGCCTACCTTTCTTTAAGCTTCCTTTCCAAGTGACGCTAAAATTTGGATGAAGCGCTGCTGATTTTACATGTCGCCAAATCTTATGATTTATGTACCGGGATTCTATTACTGATATAGACAGACATCTTCTCCCTCTCAGAGGAAACCACTGCACATGTCTTCGAGCTCCGCATGCGAGTGAAGGGGGGAGGCAATGGGTGACAACAGACGCATGTCGTTAGTAAGTTACATTATTGCTTGGATTTTACAGCGCCACGTTAAGTCCCTGAACTTCACATTTTAACGAAAAAAAGCGCAATGCGACTTGGTAACAAGTAACGCGACGGTTTGGTAGAAATGTAGTGAAGTAGAAAGTACAGATACTTACTGTAAAATGTAGTGGAGTGAAAGTCAAAAGTATCCATTATTAAATCTACTTAAGTAAAGTACAGATACACGAAAATTGTACTTAAGTTCAGTAACGAAGTACTTCTACTTCGTTACGTCCCACCATTGGAGGGTGGACAGGTAAGTTCTTGAGAGGAGAGGCGAGGAGTCATCAGATTGCCAGCTGTGAAAACACGAAGTGTCAATGATTTTTCAGTAGAGGTGGAGAGGGACTCGGGCAACCAGTGGGTAAAATCCACGTCATCACGAGGGGAAAATCAGAAAGCCAGGAACTTGGGCTACAGAGTGGTTAAATCTGAGCCGTCACAAGGAAACACCTGAGGGAGAGGCAACAGGAATATATTACTTGAAGTAATCTCAGCGAAAACACAGAGCAAGCTCAGAGGAGCGCAGAGTATCATAACTGGCAAACCCTCAGACACTGAAGTCCTTGGAGCCCGCTCCTCATATACTCCTGGACGATGATGTGATTGAGCACAGGTGCACTGGATCCAGAAAGCAGGCATGCCCTCCAGGTAAGTGCAGCCTTTAGGCTCCCTCTAGTGGATGATAATGGAAGCAGGAACAGACACAGTGCCAAAACCCAGTTCCCAACAAAAATTATTTTTCTCTTTTAAAGAAATTTAATTGAGAAAAAGGTAATAACAAACTAATGAATGAGGGTCACAGAAGAATACAACACATGAACAAACAGCCAGGATAGTTAAATCAAAAATTCACATATATATTGAACAAAAAATATTAATGCTCCATGTCAAATATGTTTTATGAACATTTGGGTTACACAATATATAGAGAAACTAAAATTTTATTTTCAGTAATTAGTGCTCTTCCTATCGGCATTGATAACATGGTATGGCCATTTGTAGCAGATTGACAGTCCTTTGAACATGATAGGGGTCAGGTTGAGGAGTTTGATTTTGACCAAGTTGGCTTCTCGTAGGCGATTATGGACAGTCTCAGGTGTGATACGTCTGTTGTGCAGACCACTAGTCTCTTCAGCTGTGTGTGTCGTTGGTCTTAGCTGATCCTCAGATGGACGAGCCGGATGTGGCGATGTTGTGCTGGAGTGGTTAGATGTGGTCGATAAGGTTGAGTTTGTTTCCAACTCCAGTCTGATGGAAACAAACTCTTAAATGGCCTATTGTCCAATAATGGAGCCGTGCAGTGTAATAGAAAATTTTATCTTTAGCCTTATTTCATCTTTGATGGAACTGATGATACTTTTAACCATTTATTTTCTGATTTCTGCTGTGTTTTTGGAATTTCTGCAAGATGTGTTTTTCCATTAAAGAAGTTTCCAGATAGTGTTTAGATGTTTCCACAGCTGTGAGAGCAGAAGAGACCAGAAGACATCTTGAGTAAAATGCTTGATCTGGAAATAGTCTCAAAGGACTGACGTGTGTAAAATGTAGTTGTACCCTTGTTTGACCCTGCCCCCATGAGTAACTGACGAAGAAGAATTAGAAGTTTGTCCTGTTCTCTTTCCTGCAATTAAACATCCCCCCCCAAGAGGTGAGGGATAGTACATGAGGTGGGGGTAAGAAATGTCTTTGTGGTCCATCTGGAATAGATAAGATCAGACTTTGGGTGGGTCTTTGCCTTGCTGTGACTACATAATGATGTGATGTGTGTCGTTCAGGGCTCTTCTCCTGACTGCGCTCAGTGAGACGGGTCTTTGAACGCTTTTGCCTTCGAATAAATGATAAATGAAATTTCCATAACAGCAGCTACTGCTCTGGTGGACATCCCCACATCCATCATGCCAGTGGCACGCTCTCGCATAACTTGCGACATCTGAGGCTTTGACTTGTGACAAAATTTAACATTTTGGGATGGCCTTTTATTGTCCCCAGTCCAAGGATTGGCCAGTTGTTGCTCATTTTGTCTGACCACCCAATGGACATGTCTCACCCATGCACTGGGTAAAAAAACAACTCACTGAGTAATACTCACTGACAGAAAGTTTGACTAAAAATTATACACAAATCAAGAGAAATATTACTTTTGTACAATAAAATGTCAGCAAATGCTCATTTACAGTTGTTAACTCCACATGGCAACAATAATTGACATGGCGCGTTTATATTTTTGTTCAGTGTATATATTGTTCTGAAAGTCTTTATGTTGGTAGACTCTTATACCCAGTCTTTATATAAAAACATATAAAACTATTTTGTCCGTCAACGGGGAAATTTTTCTGCAACTCTAAAACTATAAAATAAAACACATTTAATAAGAAGAAAATACTGTGCATGCCACAGGTAAATGTTGACATATTTAGTTTGGTAAGGAATGCTCATTTCACTGGGAATAAATGACTTTTTATAGAGGTTCTTAGTTGCATGAGCAAACCTACAACACCTTCCTGAAGTCAGAGGTTCAAACTGATGAAAAAACAGGATCGATGTTATTTGCTCAAATATTCCTTGCTGTTGTAGAGAAAAAAAATATAGAAAAGACCTCCTGCTCATTGCGATTCTCTCATGTCCCAGAGCCACAGGATCCCACATGGGCAGAAGTGAAACCACACAAAATAAGCCATCGCTGTTCAACTTCAACAATCATTCAGAATTTATTCAACACAATCAAATGCATAAGACTCACACAGCATATCCTAGAAAATCACAAACCAGAAAACTATAATTACCTGAGACAGAGACAAAACACAGGGTTACAGAAGCAACAAACATTGCAGAGGCATACAGCCTCTGGAGAACAACCTGTTGTTCTGCTCTCCCACTTCCGGGCTCCCTCTTTTGATCAGGAAGGATGGGCTCCTCTGTACCGTATGAAAATTAAGGGAGTGCCTCTAGCGGATCTAACTTGCCACTCTGGGTGGAGACTTTTATCCAAAGGGGCGTTCTTAATATATTCAATTGAGGTGTGTTTTTTCTTGTATAGCTGCAAGAAGTTTCAAATTACTAAGATGAGAGGTCTGAAGTAATTTTATTAACTTCTGAGCCCTGTTCAATTTCAGAATTAAGGAGTTCCTCTCTTTAGACAAGGAAGACCAAAGGTTATATTCAGAGGGAATCTTCTCATGTCAGTTCGAGAACTGGACTTTCTCCCAGTTCTCCAGTTGAAGAAAAGATTCTTGTTTTGACCAGAGCAAGTCCTTCAAACACAGATCTTTGCAATAATTTTAAAAATAACAATCACAGCCTGGTACCCTCAAGTGATTCAGAACTTCTCCATCCTCTTAGATCAAAGCGCAGATTTTAAGAATTAACACACTCATAAAGTATACCTGAGCATTTTCAATAAAAACACCTTCATTCCAGACATTTTCTAATTAATGTTCTACTAGTTTTGATTATACGTTTGACTAACTGATGTTATAGTTTAGCCTGAGTTAGACATTACTAGGACTGTAAATATAAAACTACAAATCAAACTACTACTAATTAAAACATGCTGTTCATAGCTAAGAAAAATATCCTACGAATTAATTATACTAATTAGAGTATGAGTATAGTTTTAACCTAAATTTGAGCCTATTTGAAACAATGTTAATTTTGTCTAATATTTTAAACATGTAATTAGAGTTAAAGGTAACATTAGTTAAAGGTAACGTTAAAAATAGCATATTAAGCTAATAATTCCAACACTGTCTTCCATGTTTTTTCAGCAAACAGTTGAGACAGAGCTTTTTGTGGTTTCATCACTATTTACCTGCCATTCAAACAATCCTTAAAAGTTTGTCTTTTAGTCTGCAGCTCACGCGACCGCGCCAGGCAAAGTGATGAAAGTTAAAACTGTCATAATGGGTTTAAGTCTGTTTACCCACATGCAAGAACACAATCAGGAGAACAGATAGTAAGAACAAAGTTTTATTTTTCTTGATGAACAAGGCAAATGGTAAGTTATACGATGGTGTCTGGTCCAGGGAGGAGGGTATGGGAGGAAATACCAGGGTCATCAGACTGCAGAGTGGAAACTGAGTTAATGGTGCGTTCAGGGAATATGGGAATCTTGACTGAATAGGCTAGGAACGGTCTTACTTGATTTTCCGGTGATCTTTGGCCAGGGGGGAGATAATGCGGGTCCAGGGTTGTTTCCTAAGCCTGGATCTGTACAGCTTTAGGATGGGTTCGCTCAAATACAACATCAATGAAATCGACAAAATTGCCACTTTGACCCAAATTGCCGACTTCCTGTTGGGTTTGGGCCATGGCTCCAAGAGACTTTTTTGGAGGTCCTGACTAGTTACATATGTGTACCAAGTTTCATAATTCTGGGATAAAGCATGGCTTGGGGATGATTTTTTCAAATATTCTAGGGGGCGCTGTGGAGGAATTAGGCCACGCCCACCAAATATTGCACTGGATTTCTGTTGGGGTGTGGACAGAGATTGATCTCAATGAGTTTAGTGCAGCTGGGCTGAAACATGTGGAATCTAGAGCCAAACGTATGGCAGCGGCGTGACCTGTGACTTGGTTCGTAAAATGTGGCGATATTTATAACAGTCATCAAACCACGGCTCCGACAGCATATTTAAAATAAAACAATTGACCAACATAAGATAAATTTGCCCTTTCTTGCATCTTGACATAATGAACAGAAACCGAACTGTTTATAGATCTG
>CAEGAE010015568.1:0-34255 GCA_903067095.1 Girardinus metallicus | reverse complement strand
TATATATATATAGTTTTTGTTTTTAGTTTTTTTCATTTTTATCTTGATTGAAGACGTTGACCCTTTGCCTTTGTATTTACTCAACATGACTCTCGGGGGCCCTGCACCTCTCGTGCCCCTCTTTAGCCACCCTGGAGTCTTCATTGTGTCTTGCTGTGATGACTTGTTCTCCTCCTCCTTCCAGGTTTGGCTTCGTACACGACAAGTTTTCACCATCATCTTTTAATTTCCCCGCTGAGAACAAGCCTCAGTACATCCATGTTACAGGTTTGTCTCATCTCAGCAAGAAACCCAAACTGTCTCATGTCCTGGAAAGGTAAAAGCTTCCCTGTCCTGCAGGCACCGTGTTCCTGCAGCTGCCGTACTCCAAGAGGAAGTATTCAGGCGGGCAGACGCGCCGCCGCAGGAACTCCACCACCTCCAACAGCCAGGGACCGTTTGGCGGCGAGGAGAGGGTGGGCTACTACTGGGCCTACAACACCATGCTGACCAAAGCCTGGAGGACGGGGGTGTTGGGTGATGAACGGCTGGCTGACCGCCTGCTCAGGGACTTGACCGATTTCTGTTCTAACAAGGACAACAGACTACAAAACTTCTGGGACAGCTGCCAGGAGAAAATGAACGCCAGCGCCCCCTGATGGGACACTTGTGTTATTTTTTTTCATCTCGCTACATGTTGAGTCCTGTTTAATCCTGTTTCTGATTTTTCTGAACATGTATTGGAAGGAATCATGTCTGAATATGATGTTGTTGTTTGTTTCTTTTCTTTTGACCAAGACGTTTAGAGAAACACTAAACATTTTTCACATCAGTACAGTAAGTATGATCCTTGTCCCAGTTTCCATTTAAACTGTTGTTTCATTAAACTGCAGCAGCCACACAAATAAAGGCGACATCAAGGTCATTTGGGATATGTGTTGAGTAATTAAGGAAGTGAGAATTTTGACTATTTTTTGCATATTCTCCAAGTTCAAACTGTAAAAATTGCTAATTAGCTTTAAACATGTCAGCTAAAGTGTATATTCTGAAAGACTATGTGGTCTAAAGAGGTGAACATCCTGCATCAGTGAAGGCTTAGTGATAAAGCAGATTGACAGCCGCTTTGCTACAGACAACAGTTGTAAGCATTTTCGACACCAGTCCCAGGGTTTGGTTTCTGACACATATCAGATAGTTATTTATTATAACAAAACAGAAAGTCTGTTCACTGAGATCATAAATAATATTCTTTATTACTAAAGTTTATGGTACTTATGCATTTATATTGAAATCATCTTCCATTTAACACTGGACTGAAACATGGATCTGTATGCAGCAGAGGATCGCTTCCACTTTAATAAAGTAGAAACTGCTGAGTCAGCATTAGCATGATAATATTGATAGAATATTTTCTTCTTTCTTTTTCAGATTCATAGGAAAAATAAACTGACCACTCCACCTCTCAATAGTGATGTGGTGAAACGGCAATGGATCCTTAGTCACTGAATGATCCACAAACTCACCAAATAAGGAAAGAAAACAACATGGCCTCCCTGATTAACATTGACAAAGATTATTTTAGAGCAAATTGAGGAACAATAAACCTCATGTTCTGCTGATCTTGCATTTTCCTACAAGCTGCACTAGGTGGGAGGTTTGTCCAACATGTAACAGATTAAGAACATCTTAACGGTCTTATTAGCTGCATGGCAGGATTTCTGCTCACATAAGGGTGTGTTGATTGAACTGAAAAACACACGTGTTTTTCAGTTCTACCAATAATCATGGTAGAAAGGAGAACACTTTTCAATGCAGTCAGACGCTCATTTCCACTTTCTGACTAAATAACTTGGAAGTTCTTACAAAATTCAGCCACAAGAACTTGAAGTAACAGTTCAAAGAGGTTGTGGTCAGTTTCTTCACACCTCTTGTGAGTCATCCAGGCTAAAGTTTGGGCCTTCGGAACACCTTGTTTCTTCTCCAGCCATCTTGACTGTGCAAAGTCTCCCACCTAGAAATCATGCAGGTGTCTGAAATTGACATCTTATGTGCGTGTCCTCTGTGAGAGGCATCATCTAAAAAAAATCTGTAAATCACAATGTATGATCTTTTAATATGTTATTTGTGTGTTACTGCTGCAAATAAGTATTTGAACACCTGCCAATCAGCAAAAAGTCTGGCCTCAAAGACCTGTTAGTCCGCCTCTAAAAGGTCCTCCTCCGTTCTACTTATTCTAAATTAGAAGCACCCGTTTGAGGTCGTGAGCTGCATTAAGATTCTTTTATGCTGCACAGAATCAGTAAGACTCCAACTACTAGCATGGCAAAGAGCTGCCCAAAGACACCAGAGACAAAATTGTAGACCTCCACAATGTCTACAATTGCCAAGCAGCTTTGTGAAAATAGATCAACTGGTGGAGCAATTATTAGAAAATGGAAGAAGCTAAACATGACTATCAATCTCCCTCAGACTGGGGCTCCATCCAATGATGCTAGTATCAACGATCCTAAGAAAGGTGAAGAATCAGCCCAACTACACAGGAGGAGATGGTCAATGACCTGAAGAGTGTTGGCATCAGTGTTTCCAAGGTTACCGTGGGTAATGCACTAAAACGTCACGGTTTAAAATCATGCATGGCACAGATGGTTCCCCTGCTGAAATCAGCACACGTCCACGACCATTTGGATGATCCAGAGGAGTCATGGGAGAAAGTTTTGTGGTCAGATGAGACCAAAATAGAACTTTTTGGTCTTAATTTCACTCGCCGTGTTTGGAGGACAAAGTTGAATGCCATCCCAAAAACACCATCCCTACTGTGAAGCATTTGGGTGGAAGCATCATGCTGCAGGGGGGTTTCTGCACATGGGACAGGACGACTGCACTGTATTGCACAATAAATGACCGGGCCCATTTATTGTGAGATTTTGGGGAACAACCTCCTACCCCTCAGTTAAGAGCGCTGAAGATGCGTCTTCCAACATGACAATGACCTGAAGCTCACAGCTCCGTAAGAAGCATATCAAGGTTCTGGAGTGGCCTCGCCAGTCTCCAGATCTAAAGCCCATAGAAATTCTTTGGAGAAGCTCAAAGTCTGTTTCTCAGCGACAGCCCAGATACCTGGCTGATCTAGAGAAGACCTGTGTGGAGGATTGGGCCAAAATCCCTGCTGCAGTGTGTTCTGCAGTGTGTGCAGGAGAAAAACTACAGGAAACGACTGACCCCTAATTGCAGACAAAGGCTACTGTACCAAATATTAACATTGATTTTCACAGGCGTACAAATACTTATTTGCAGCAATAGCACACAGATAAATTATTAAAAAATCATGCATTGTGATTTCCAGATGATGTCTCTCACAGCAGACATACCCGTCTTCTGTTAATGGTCTGAACTTACACAGCGCTTTGTCCCATCATTTCTGACCACTCAAAGCGCTTTACACTAGAGTCATTCACACACCGATACGCAGATCGGTAGGCAAGTTGGGGTTAAGTGCCTTGCCCAAGGGGCAGGAGGAAGCTGGACTTGAACCTACAACCTTCCAATCACACGACAACTACTCTTCCCACAGAGCCACAGTCACCCAGTAAAACACAATAGAGCTAATAGACAGGTTTAAACACAGACAGTTTTTAATGTTTCACTTCTTTACAATAATCCCTTCATCAATGAAATATTTCTTTTACAGAGGTGAAGCAGACCAGGTCATAGTTTAGATGGTCGCCGAAGTCAGAGCTCAGCTTTGGTTCAGAGTTTGGTCAACAGCTCTTCCCACTGTTCCCAGTCAAACGCGGTTCAGCTGTGCTGCTCCACCAATGACATTCCCTTCATTATTCCATTAATACATGCAGTAGACATTGATCCCTTTTAAGTATTTCAAAGTCAGGTGCAGTTCCACTGTTCAAGTTTCGTTTCATTTTACAATGATTCAGTTTGATCATTAGAGGGTTTTTTTGGTACAACACAAACTGATTTAAATATTATTTAAAAATCCACACTTTTCTTTCCCCTGCATACACAAAAAAAACAAACAAACAGGAATTACAGCAGGTGGCCTTGCTACAAGATGAATGATGAACTCCTTCAGCTCTTCTGTTCAGGTGCCACTGGGGCGTAGCGTGGTTTCAGGATCCGCTCCCAGATGTAGTGGTTGATCCACTGAACTCACTGGTGATTTAAATGTTCCCTTTGTCATACTTTCTTAGTGTTTAAAATGTAAAACGGGAAAAGGCTGGACTCCTGTTTATCTGACCATACAGTCTGCTGTGTTTGCTTTGCCTCATCTATAGAGTGATGAGTGAAATATAATAGATAATAGTTTTATCTCGCGCACCAAACATTTCTAGAAAATGAGGGCAACTAAGTGTCAGCCTAGTGTAGAGGATAAGGAATATTTAGTTTTATTTAAGCTGGGATTTCCCAGACATTCCAGTGGAAAAACTTGTAGCTAATCTCAGAAACAACTGTGAGTGTCCCTGCTGTCCATCTAAGACCAGTGTTCCCAGTAAGGTGAAGGCGGCCCGGTCCGGCTCTTAGTTAACTGAGGTGGAACCATCAGAGACGCCTTGCAGGCCACCTAGGAGCAGAAGAAGAAGAAAGACTAAAGCTGAGCTCAGACTGAACGTGCTGGTGTGTCATCAGCTTCACTCACGTTCTCTGATCCTGATTGGCCAGAGGAGGATGGAGCAGAGCGCCAACGCTGCAACCACAGCCACACCCCCCGTCACTATGACCATGATGTAGTGATAAAACCACACGCAGGCTGGGCAGCACACCACCGTGCTGATGGACAGACAGGACAAGTAGAGCATTAGAAACTCAAGAACCCTGGCATCACCGGACTGTCCAAGAATAAATACGGGCTGATCATAGTAACACACTTCCTGTATGCATTTAAAGGTTGGTATATAAATATAAGGCTTGCATGCATTTCACACACAAATAATGGAATGGAAACAAACGTACAGATTTCTTCTGTCACATTGAAGAGGCAGTCTTAGAAGTTTTCCAGCCACATAGTGTCATTTTAAAGCACAATAAAGTGCTGCATGTAGTTGTTATATAAATGCACGTTACATTAAATATGATGTAAAAGAAGCGTCCGGTCAAGAAAAACTACTGCGAGAGCCTCAGTTGATTCAGTAAAGGCAAGAGGTGAGTGGACAAGATGTCCTCCATGGGAACATTCCAAGGCCAGAACTACCATAAAAACTAAATCTGTTTGGTGACCTGAGACATTTCACAGATAGCAGAAGAAATCTGGAAGCAGCAAACTATTTTTTTAATCATGGAGGATTTTTGAGCCAATTAGACAGGAGAACAAGGTGGTCGCAGTTTCTAACCGGTCAGAGTAAACTGATGGGGTTTTGGTTACTCAGAGCTTTTCAGGGTCACAAAGGATCAACAAAAACGACAAAATTGAAAGTACATTTAAAAAGTAGTTCCAGCTGAAACATGACATGCAGTCACTATTATTCTTTGAACTTTAGCATCATTTTGTGTGTGTGTGTGTGTGTGTGTACTAACTGGCAGGGGTGCATAGCTTGAATCATCATGACTGCGATTCCATTGGCCAGTTTATCGGTGAAGCTCATGGCTCCGAACACAAACGCTCCGCTTTGCTGCAGAGGCGGAGACACAAATCAGAACTGGCTGCTGTACGTAATAAAGAGGCCACTCTACTGTCCTTCAGCCTGGAGGCCTTACCGTCTGATCCGAGATCAGCTCAGCGGTCATGGCTAGGGATATGACCAGGATGGTGGCCGATCCGGCACCCAGCAGCACCGCAGCCCCGTAGACCTGCTGACCCATCTTGTCGTCCAGCAGCACCCAGTAAGAGAAGGCCATGATCAGCAGGAGGCCCACAAAGTAAGTGAGCTAAACAAACAGAAGGAGAGATAATCAGGTGAGGCTCCACATTCAGCGTTTCATGTTTCTCACTTCCTTGTTTTAGGAATTTGGTAAAAAACTAGTCAGATTCAGTTCCTGTTACTGTTTTAAGGCCAACGGCAACAAAACAAGCCTGTCTGGTCTGAGCTTCATCTGGGAATGTAACTCCAAACACAGTGCTGGGATTACTCATCCTCATCCTACATGTTGATCTGACATGGAACAGTGAAGCAGAATTACGTCACTTATTCTAACCCAGCCTGACAGTATGAGTGACGCTGTGCTGGGTTTTAACTCAACTCCCCTTATTTTTGTAGGATATTCAAATCTGTTTGCTTTTTTGTCACTCTAAAACGTTTTAGACCATCAAGCACTAAAGACATGTGGACTCCAGCACGTGGACGGCTCTGCTTACACTTTTTCCAATGCGTTTACTGACGGGCTTCATGATGAAGGAGGACAGGAAGCCGCTCAGATACATCACTAACGGGATTGTAGCGATATATTTCTGTTTGAAAAGCAAAATAAAAAGTAAATTATGTGAATGACAACCAAATACATGAGTGACATAATAAGTGAGTTTTACCTTGGGCAGGCCAAGAGTGTTTATGAGATACATGGAGATGTAGGTCTGGGACAGATTGACGATTAACCTGGTGGACATGTAGAGTAAGGCCACCTGCACACACACAACGCTCTGCCGTCAAGCTGCTGTCCAACACGCTGCGTTTGCTCTGGTACCAGTGGAGAGGCTCACCTGGTAGAAGGAAGGCTGCAGGAGCCAACATTTCCACTGCAGAAGGGATGAAGAAACAGTGGAAGAAGGCAGCAGCGGTCTTCGCTCCCCTTCAGCCTCCTCTTCCTCCTCTCCCCCAGAGTCCCTGCTGGCTTTGTGATTGGGGCGCTCTGTGGTTCCCAGGTGGAAGAAAGCAGTGAAGAGAACGCCGATGCCCAGCACAATCAGTGACAGGTTCTGGGTTCAAGTACAGCGCTGTATTACACACTGGTTTATTTGTTGGTTCAATTCACACCAAGTCACAGACATCAGCGAAGATGCTGAAGATGATCTATTCTAAAACAAAATCACAGGCTCTGATTGTCTGGCAGGGGAGATGGGTGGAGCTAAAAACAGCAGAACCCTGGAAGGAAACCTGTCTGGGGCAGCAGGAGACGTCCCACCGTGTGGGTGGAGCTTCGTCCCAAACATGCAGTCAGAGCCTCTTCAGAACGCTCTAGAGAAGCCCAGACTGAAATTCTGATGAGAAACCATAGAAAGTCTTGAAAACTGATGGTACACTAATTCTTAATCCAGTCCGACTCAATGCAACTCATTTTGCCAGGAATAGCAAAAACACAAACAAACTAGAAAAAAAAAACTCAGTCTATACCAGGGCGGGACAATAAATCAATATATACTGCAAGACACATGATCAACATCAACAGATAATAGACCTGATCAAATATGCAGAGAATATTCACTGAACTCCAATCCAGAACCACACAGCATTCTGGAAAGGCTTTAGCTCCTCATGCTCAACTCACTCACTCTTTATGGTTACCTAGCAACAACTTGTTGAGTAACATGCGCAGCAGCAGTTTCAGGTTTTGCCACTGTTCCTCATAACTACTTCAAAATAAAAGCAATGGCATGGAGTGAAAAAAAAAAAACAAAACAAGAAAGGTCAAGCCACCAGTTTGGCAGCATTTCAGATATTCAAGTAAAAAAAAAACAACTAAATAATTATTGATTATATTTTAATAATTTTTTCAGCCATGTCATCCAGCCCAAGTCTCTTCCCTTGGAGACTCAACTGAATTGCAGTGGAAGACTGTTCTGTTTAAAACTGACTCCAGACTGAATTAAAAAATGCATGCCACACTTTTCAGATTACTTCTAAAAAAACAAACAAAACTTGAAAGATGAAGCATCCACTGCACAGTGTGAAGTTTTCAGAAGCTCTAAATATTTCCTCCTTGGTCAGCCACTTAATGAGCTTTCACTTTCTAAAAAACGGCAAAGTGACATTTACTTAACTTCTCCATCAGTTCATATAACTTCCCATGGAATTATTGGCAGTCTCCCACAGACAGCAGTTAAATATCAGAAAAAGCCTCCATCCATGTCCTCACCCTGAAGACGTTCGTGTCTGCTGGTCCAAGAGAGTCTTCATCCTCTCCAGCCTGAACGTGGAACAGCAGGTAAGCAAGGGCATACACTGTGATGTTGGCTATGACAGTGAATGCATACCTGCACACACACAGGGAGAGTACTGACTCAGGGCCTGTCCATCAGCCTGCCCAGTGCTTTGGAGCTGATCCCTTACCTGTATGCAGTGAGCTCCACCTTAGCATGCTCACAGGTGACCAGCTCTGGGATGAGAGACAGGTGGGAGATCTGCGTGGCGGCCCAGCCAAACTGGAAGATGATGATGAAAGGGGCAAAGTAGATCAAGCTGGCCCACTGAGGAGTGTTAGGGTCACAGCCCGGGCACTGGTTGAAGATGAAGGCAAAGGACACCACCACACTCAGCGTGCCTGAACACAAACAGAATGAAAAAGAGGCTTCTGAAAAATGACTGGAGAGCGTCTAAAGAACTACAACCATCACACTTTTGTTTCTTTGAAAATAAAGTATAAGTGGCTATTCATAATAATAGCCATGTGTCTGAAAAGGAGAGTCAAGTTCTAAATGAACAGAACACAACACATTAATGTTGCAGCTTGCTTAATGATCCAAAGTCATTTATTATAGCACTCATTTAGAAAAACATTCATCTGGTCATTACTATGAAGCTAGAGCTGACATGAACAGATGGTTATGAGCCATTAATATCCCATAACCCAGCAATGTTGTGGGCTACTGATCCAGTTCATCAGCTCAAATTCCAGCTTCCTGTCAGTCTTTACTGCACAGGATAAAAACTGTTAAGGCTGAGATGGAGAGGCCAAGTCAAGTCTCGAGTCTTTATGCATAAGTCTAAGTTGAGTCTGAAGTCTTTTCTTTTTGCGACTCTTGAACTCAAGTGGCCATCTTTGCCCCATAGTGGAGTGGGTGTTTCATTCCAGGACAGTTTGACTACGTTCTACATTTCCTCTTAGCTTTCCCTTAGAAACGGTGCATCAACGTGACATCATCTTGCAAGGTTCTAATTGAATTAAAAGCTGGGGATTGGGCCAATCACTCCATAACATGAATTATGTTGGTCTGTAACAAAGATGTTGCTCCTTTACTGGTGTGTCCTGTCATGACATGTCTGAAGCATTTCATGACAGTGGAAGGTGATAGTTTTCTATTACTCTACTACTTTACTATGACTATTTTATGTTACATTCTGTAATGTTGCTACTACTTTGAACACGTTTCTGTTTCAGGTAACAACAAGCAGTTGCAAATAAGATGAATGTCTTCAGTAACGCTCATAATGGCTCATTTAAGGTAGGATTTGTGATTAAATAGGTTCTGAAATCAGTTCCTAGAAGCGTGTTTGCATTCAGTGTCTGTAGTAAGCTTAAGTTTTTTACATTCAACTTTCCAGTTTGCTTCACACAAGAGAATAAAAAAAGCTAAAAGCAGTCCATGTGATTATTTGTGATACTTCCTCTTGTACTCACCCAGGCATGTAAGACAAGACCTTAAATGGTTCTTGTTTTGAAGGCTCTCCACTCTTTGTGGTTACAAAACAAAACTCTTATTGCTCCAGAATGATATAAATGGTCATTCTGCAAATTCTGATTTATGTCTCAAATGTTTTCTAGATTTTTTTAAACTTGAAATTCTCTAGTTTTTGAAGATAAAAATTAAAGAAATCTCCAGATAGAACCTTGTTAAATGTCAACTAATGCCAGGCTTTTTACTGCCTGGAAGTCAATAGTAATGATAGGTTAATGTTCCAATGCAGCATGATAAGAGCTAGAATTAATAAATTGACTTGTTTTGGCAGTGACCAATACCAGCTGATACAGTGTACACAGTTAACTGAAAATGTATCCAAAACCTTGTGAGCAAAAAGCCAGTCTGTCATTAGCAGTCAGGACAAAGCGAGGTAGATGTAGCAAAGACTTTTCAGAAGTGAAACTTTGGTTTTCAGAGTGTGCTCACTCAGCTGGTAACAAGTTTTACAAATATGCAGCCAACTTCTTACATGCCATCTGAATTTGAAACAGTGCTTTCATAAGTCAAAGGGCCTTAAAAACGCTAAAAAGCTGATAAAGAAGGCTGGTTCTATTCTGAGGACATCTAGCTATCTGACCACTTGGGGATATCTGGAGATTATTGTGCAAAGGCTGATTCTTCAGAAAATGAAGAAACTTCCTAACGATCCTGAGCATCCTCTTCATCACACTGACATACAGCAACAGGGTCTTCAGTCAGAGGCTTCTTCAAACTGGCCACATGAGATCCTTCCTGCCCACAGTTATCAGCATCTACAATAGCTCTCTGAAGAACATAATACGAGTTAAAACAACATTTAACTTTCCTTTGGGATTAATCAACTGGGCTCTAAACCATGGTTTATAGAATGCACATGTGCACCAAAAGTAGGGCTGAAACAATTCCTCGAATGATTCGAGTACCTCAATTATTAAAGTTTCTCGTGGAAAATGTACCTGCCTCCAAGCCTCGTTAATTTATGTCTTATTGTTTAGTGCACCGCGTTCCGGCAGGAACATTATTTGCGTTGAGCGGAGCTCTGACTTCCGCCTCTGAGTTGTTGACGAAAGCTAAGTGTTAGCAGCATAATGTCCAATTTTCAAGTTCGGCCTGGGGGGATTTTACTGATCGAAGATAATGCCCGGGTTTTCATCGGTTTGGGGGACCAATAAACATCCTTTAAATGACTGGCGCGATGCCTGCAATATGGCAGCCTTTCTCCTCCGGGAGCTGCTGGTTCAGAGCGAACAGCGGGAAGAACGAGTGCTGCGGGAGGATTTATACAGGTGAGCGGATAGACTGAACACAGCAGGCAGCTTAGTCAAAGCTTACAGTGTAGGCGCTTTACGGACGAGCCGCACAATAAATTTCATATCACCCCGGTCTCAACAAACGGGTGGCAGAAATCATGGTGGCGGCACATGGCTGGTAGATGAGTGTCTGAGTGTGACGAACGAAGGTGCCGTAAATATCCCGTATTGTCCTCCCGCCCCCCTTTCTTACTTTTGTCCCCTGGCCTATTTCCTCCCTTCCACCCCCATTTTACGTTGGTTCGTTCGCCTGTAACGAATGTACGTTAGAGGCGAACACCCACTCCCCCGTCACCACCACCACTCCAGGCAACATTTCCCGTATTCTCAAACCCAAAGCCTGACAGGTATGGGGCAAGGTGAGAATTCATCTAATAAAACTGACTGAAGATGAATACATAAACTAGAAAATTCCTGAAGAAATTTGACAGGGCCTTCCAAAGTGTGCCCGTCGGTTTGGACCCAGTGTTCTGATGCTAAAAAGTAGCATCAATGCTAAGCTAAGCTAAATTGTAGTCAATAGCCTGTGGAGAGTCACAAGAATGTTAACTAACCTGGACTTGCACCATTGATTAAGGTAAAATTAATGAATCAGCTAAATGCTAATGTTACCGTGAATGCTGTCAGTAGCATGTGGGGCATCACTAGCAGGTTGTCTGTCATTGACTTACTCCATTCAGTATACTAAACATGGCTCATAAGTAAGAGAAATAGCTAGTAGCTTATTTTAGGTAGAAGGCTAATGCACTGCATTGCTGCGCAAGGCAGTGGCCTCACCTGAGAGGAAAAGATAATAAGGACTAACACTCACAGTAATAACAGCGATGAGATAAAGATGGTGTGCGCTGAGCTCTGAAATTTTCCAGAAGTGTATGGAAATCAATGGCTGAGAGCATGAACTTGACAGAAAACCGTAAGCCCAGCGAAATTTCAAAAACATTTTACGGGAGCAGGTATGTGCATCAATGTCATGACCGAGTTTGATACCTATAGGGCGATATTCGTGAGGGCGAGCTAAAAATTATGTTGGGGTCAAAAATCCACTCTGTCTCCCACTCTAGCGGACCGGCAGTTACACTCTAATTTTACAAAAAATCTAAAACTTTGGTGCGGTTAGAGAGAAGTTGTGGAAAAACCGTAATTCGCATCAACGTGCTGTCTTCACTTCTTAAGAGATCACTGACGTATCGACAAAGTGAAATTTGATGTGAATTTATGACGACACAGACATTCTTCAAAAATAGGGTATTCTAGGATTTTTTGTGTTTCTTCGCTCCATTGACTTCAATGGGATTTTGGGGCGTCGTTTTTTGCGATTTATGTCACCGTGGTAACTCCACATCCCACTAAAAGTAATAGCTTCCTTCTCAAGATTGAGCTGCACGTTTTGATACCACTTTTGTGGGGGTGCGTCAGCGGTACGGTGATGGAAGAGACCCTTATTAGGTGTAGAACAATAGGTGCCTGCAAGGCAGTCACTGCTCTCCCTTATGCATTGCTATGGGCAGACCCCAACTAAAAGCTGGAGCATAGACATTTTTTAGAAGCGTATTTGTGAGCCTGCCTCTTTATTATGAAATTGAATATAATTTCAGATCTTTGTATAACTTTTCTTCAGGTCAACTTAGAAATGATCTATTATTGTTACAGGTAGTTTTCTGAACTACAGAAAAGTAACTGTGAGGGAAGCTCAAAAATGAAAAATTAGACTGATATTGATATACGATAGCAACACCGGTGTTATGCCAAATTTATCAATATTTTATTTTTTTACTCGATTAATCGTAAGAATAATTGTTAGATTACTCGATTACTAAAATATTCATTTACAACAGTCCTACACCAAACAAACATCCTCAAGAAGACAAACAAAAGCATCATCATCTCATGCAGGTATTTAAGGATGGCAATGTAGCCACTCTCAACACTCCCAACAAAAGAAAAATGATGGGATCAAAGTACAGAAATCAACTGCTTAATTAGCTTGAGCTACAGGTCTAAGAAACACATTAGAAAGCTAAGTTAACCACAGCCAGCACCAGAGGCCTCATGTATAAAGCACGCGTACGCACAAAAAAAATAGTGCCATGATACTTGACGCACATGTTGGAAGTATAAAAATGAACATGTCGTGAAAGTTTGCATCAACATACGCAAACTTTTTACTTTTCGTGAAAATGTACGGTAGCCAGGCAAACTTTTTGTTTTGGACAATAAACTACAAAGCGCCAAAACTCACCTAAATACACTGAAACCTGACTCCGTTCAATTAATTAGCCCAAGGAGCATCGACCCCAATATTTGTCTCATGATGATCTCTTGCCAATTTTTAGTGTGAAAGCACTCTTGTGCACTCTTTTATTCACAAGTCCCAGAGTTACTATTGGTCCTCCACAGGGGCAGGTTAGATCTAAAGCTGGAAACCATTTGGGACGTTCTGGTGCTTGAAGGTGTTGCAAGATGGTTTGATCCTGTCAGGTCCACTGAACTCATAACACCCTATAGTTTTAACACCCTGAGCAGATGTCATTAAAGGACCATATAAAGCACCATGTCAGCTGAGCTGGCACAGAGAATGCTCCAGCTGGGACACCAGTGGTTGATCTCAATACTTTAAATGGGAATCTAAGCTAACATTTCCACGATACCCACACTTATCTTTTAAATATCTGTGTATTAATTACAGAAAAATAGAATGAGTCAATTTACATATACTACATGTGATGAGCTACTAGACTCTTTTCTGAATTATTCACATGCCAGTAATACTACACGATATACACTAAGCAATTCTAGTGTTTATCAGAAAAACTAAAGGCCCAAAGAATTTTAAACCAAGAAACTATAAAAACTGTTTTTATACCTTGAACTGGAAACTTCAGAGTTTACAATATGACTCGAGCAAATGAATAAAGGAAGGTAAATCATTTCTAAACCTTGTGCTGCAGTAACATGAGACTGCAGTGTGATGCATTCTCTCCGTCCAACTGTAGTAACAAACTCACCAACCAAATGCCAGGTCTTCCGCTTGCCATAGTTTCCACAACCAGAGGTTTGGTCTGACTCATAGCCAACCAGGGGTGTACAGATGGCATCAGCTATCTGACCAACCAGCAACAAGACACCTGCAGCACACACAAATGGTTACAGATGAGCAATTCTACGATACTGACTGGATTAAACAGAACAGATATTAATGGTGGTAAACTTGATCATATGTATTGGGAATTAAATTTACTTTCGGTATAAATACTCATTATGAAAGAAAAGAGATAGTAACACCAGTGCGGCTTGCAGCTACAGTAAGATTTACTGTATCTAGAAACATTTAGGCATATTTTTGCAAGAACGCAATAAAAACTGAAAGTGGAAATTACTACTTTGGATATAAATTGTATATCTCTTTAAATTCAAAGAAATAACTACATCAGAATGTCATGAAATGATTTGCCACCTTACATGTTTCTTCAGGTTTTGCTTTCTAGGTCCCAGATAAATGTTTACATCAAACCAATGGCAATATCATAGATAACCTGAGTAATTACTAAATGTTTATTTAAAAAACATATTATTTGATTTATTAGGGGCAACAAGCAATCCAAACCAACCGGGCCCTTTGTGAAAAAGTAACTGCTTCCGTAACCTTCTGGTTACACAATCCTTAGCAGTAATGTATTCGCCAAATATGTCGTCTCTAGACTTGAGGCTTTTTTCCGTAGAGTGTTACATTTTATGTTTCATCAGTCCACAAAATATTTCAGTTCAATTGAAAAATAATATATTAATCCCAAAAGGATTGTTGCAACTCATTTTACAAGTTTCTCCCAAGAGTTGTTGAAAATGCTTATGTCTGTGGACAGGAAGGTTCTCCTGTAGCAGTCAGTATTTCAGTGTTTCTGAAGTAGCATCTAACTGAAGACACTTGAATAGCAGTCTGATGAGGTTGTCCATAATTTTATTGATTTCTGTCCACAATAATTTCCAGATGTTCCCAGAACAGAACAGAATTAGCCATCTTTATCATCTTTTTAGATTTTCTAAATCTAAAAAGTCTAACTATTTAAATACAAAAACTAGAAGCTTTTTTAGACCTTTTAAAGTCCAAATGACCAAACATTTAGGTAAGAGATGAGTCCTTTTTTTTTTTTTTTTTGCATTCATTGGAACTTTGCATTGTTGACTAATGAAGGCTACCCTATACATTTGATAGGGTCAAGTTGATTGGTTACATTTTCCCCTTAATTATTGAAATTATTATGTGGAACATGCACTTTCAAATAGCCTCCGAGACAAACACAACTCTGATCTGACAATTAAATGTAGAAAAATAGTCATCAACAGAAGAAATCTCTAAAAGGGCAAATTACCTTTCAGAAACACTGTGCAATGTAAAGACCTGAGCATTAGGTTAGTCATAAAGGGTCTGACTATAAACACTGTGTGTCCCAAATGAAAGACAAAACACTGAACAGCACCTGGAGCCAATCATCCTAAAACAAACAAGCCAGATGAGCAAAAATCAATAAACACAACTCAGTCTACTGGGCAGTCAGGGAGGTCAGAGACTCCTTCACTGAAAACTAATTCTAAGCTCAAAATGAAATCAAGATGTTCATTTTGATTTCCCACACAGCCTCAGGGACCGTTCTTTTGTTGTTGTCGTCTTAAATAAAAGTAAGAATCTGATTAAAGTTAAAATACGTCTGCAAGTGAAATGTGATCAGGCTTATTTATAATTTGACAGCTTCATTATTACTCAGTTTTGGACCTGTAAAGCTTTGTACAAACTCAAATATTAACCAAATTCAAAAAAATAATATGGTCAAACTCTAACTTTTGCTGGGTTCTAAGTAAAGTGTCTTCAGTGTAGAATAAGTCCAGGTTCTCAAGTTGTACACCAATTTTGACCCAGATCTGAACGAACACTGTCCAGACCCCTCAAAGCCACTCGCATCCTGATTTTTGTCCACAATAATCTCCAAATGTTCCAGATAGGTTCATCTGGGACATTTGAACCCCAAGTAAACTGAAAAAAGTTGACTTATCTGTCAGCTATTTTGAACGTTTACAGACAGGTGCTTTACAAACTCTTATCAGAGTAGAATATTCACATGCTGGCCCACTCTAGATAATGTGGATGTTAATATGGACACAAATGTTGAGTTGCTACAAATACAGCGCAAGTTCCACGGATCACACAGTTTCACCACCTGTAACAGATTAGTTTCACGTAGCTCAGCATTTTGATCTTTTTTTTTTTTTTTTTTTTTTAACTGTAACTGCATGTAATTCTGAATCAGCAAAAAACTGTGAAATAGTCCTGTACCTAGAAATGGAGAACAAAACGATATTACTCATCGCTTCAAACAGATCGACTCACCTGCGTTCGTGTTCTGGAATCCCAGCACTGAGTGGTAGAACACCAGTAAGTATGTGAACCACATGGAAGCGCACAGGTCGTTGAGAAAGTGCCCCGCAGCGTAGCTGAGCTTTCTGACAGCGGACAGAGACGTGTCTGCGTCCGACATGCTGGCTCGTGAGGGTTGAAAGGAGGAACACCGCACGCGCTTTCATCAAGTTGTGTCGCTAAAATGGCTTCAAATCATTCAAGCAGACTAGAGGGACATCTTTGAGATCCCCATCCCCCAAAAAGGTATTGATTCCCTACTCTTTTTCAATAACAATGTACTTGGAGAAGACAAATAAACATGTAGGCTACATTCGTGTACCAACCAATGTGTTGTCCCAGCACGAAGGAGAGCACAAAGATTATTCCATCAGCTTATGTTGTTCTTTCCGCTTTGAATCAGCTGACAGTCAGTGAGGAGTTGTAAAGCCAGGAGGAGCATCCCAGAAGGGACGCAAATCGAAACAAAACACTAGCGAACGAAGGAGAGGTTTTCCCACCGCATAAGTCTTACATGTGCGCTACTTTAAACAAGTTTCACCAGCTTATGAAACACGAGCGACGTGTTACGACGATACGTCAACAACAGAACACTTTAGCTAATTAAACTCACACCAGGCGTTTATCTTCAAACCAGACAGAAACTGCTCCACTGTCTTCTGTTCTTGACATTTCGTAAAGGTGAAAGCACGTGACAGATCCGAAGCTGTCTGGTCCCAGCTCTAACCCTTGGACCATCGTTACCGGCGACAATGCAGGTCGCATTAAAACTAACCAATAGGACAACCACGTTGCTCCTCTCAGCCAATAACAAGAACCTAGTGGGTGGAACTTCCTCTTCCCAATCACTTCCGCATTTTTGTTAAATAAAGCAATTATGTGACTATGTCGCATAAAGTCACCTTCCACAAATAATTGCCAAAGAAATGTTTAGAAATTAATTTAACTTAAGTTGCGTTTTAATAGCAATTAAAATAAAGCACATCTACTCATCTTTTCCTTGTTCTCGAATGAACCTTCACATTTGAGGTTTTACCATTTTTTGACCTTAAGAAAAAAGCAGATAAGGTATGCTTAAAAGATTAATACGTAGATTATTTTTGAACAAATTCTCATAAGATTCATCGGTTGCTTCTCTATGGCATAAATGATGGAGACTACACTGAGAAGTTCACTTTAATGAGACAATATCTGAAATATTTGATAATAAAATTTCCAAATTTAGATTTTACAAAGTTATGGTAGTTACACCCTTGTGTTGAAATCTCCCTTTTTCTGCCATCTCGAGACATTCTTGCTTAGTCGGGCTGATATTTAGATAACCATTTGGTCAAAACAGAAACTACTCAAGTATTGGAGAAATTTTAAGCTTAACAGACACTAGTAGGTTTCATTTTATCATACAACCCATTTTCAAATCATTAGTTGCACTTTGTATTTCTAGAAATTAAAACTTCTGCCCATTGTTTAGTAACATCTGGGGTGGCAGGAAGTAGGGGTCTGTTCTGTACCTGCTGGGTTGAGTTTAAACTACCATCCTATCTGTCTCAGTCCCTCTGCAACTGTGTCTTCAAGTAAGACACTATGCATGCTGTCAGGCTACATTTTGAAGTATGCAAAAACCAGTAATTGTTCTGAGACAAAACTAGTGTTGGAAAGATGAGAGATATCTTGAGGAAACCTCCACCCCACACTACAGAGGATCTTACTGTATTTGTTTAATCTACTTTATTCAACTTCCTGGTAAAGTTAAAAACTTTATTATCCAAATGATAACTTTTTAAAATTTTTTAATTTAGAAATGGTAATTGGCTAAAAGCAATACAGGTTACAAAATCTCTGATTGCATCACTAAAAGCCACAATTTAGAAATATGCAAATGCAGGAATATGGGGAAAAAAAGACTAATTAGAGAACTACTACTACTAAGTAGAAGGTAATCTGTTTGTAGTCACTTCAATAAAGATTGTTTTTTATTGTGTTTTATTTTTTTAATGGCATTATCCATCTCCATTCTCAACCTGAAAGAAAAAGAGGGAAACCAAAAGAAAAACTTCAAAAGTTATTTAAAAAAAAATACATTCTGAGGATCACACTAGAAGCTACAAAACAAACTTGAACAACTCAAAAGGAGAAAAAAAATGAAAAGAGAACAGTCTTATTTTAGTTACAACTCAAAGTCAGGGTAAAGCATAAATCCGACATAAACATCTTTTCTTAAATTCTGAGTTTCTGGTGGTTGTGAGGGTTTCCCTTGGATGGTGAATGAGGAATGCACCGAGCTCGGCCCGTTCTACAACCTGGACCTGGCCACTCGCTGTGCAACGTCTGTCACCCCAGGGAATAAAAACTATGTGCAACAACTGCATCTCTGTACATCAAGTCTCTTTATGATGAGCTCGACAAAATGTGCAGCATGATTTCTGTGTGCATGTTTTGTTTGCACACGTGGTCTCTGGATCCCATGCTTTACAAGTCCTCTTGTCTGGATCTCGTCAAATACACTTGTCTTCTGATCCAGTCAGTAAGGAAGAACACTCAAAAAATAAAGAAATCAGTCAGTCTTCCAGTAGATTAGCTGAATCCAGTCTGATGATTAGCTTGTATAGTCTGTCATTTACTCCTTTATTGTCCCAACAATAGCTGAATATGTCCACCGCGGCACATTTGAAGCTCTGTGGTGAAACGGAAAATTCCTTTCAATGTCTATACAGCCCAGAGGAAATTAGCAGACCACCGGCTTGTCGCTCCAGACTAACAGGGAACTGCATCGGTACAGGAGAGGGCTAAACAGAGGAGGAAGAGTTCAAGAAAAATGGCTTGAAAAAGACGTCAGGAAGAGGAAATAAAAGATGACACAGAAAAGAGCAACGGTTTCTCTCTGGTCTCTCCTTTTCACTTGTGTCTCTGTAGAGCTTTCCTCTTCCTCCTCTTAAAGAAACAGCAGCACCTGAAAAATACAAGTCAGTTCAGAAAGATTTCCACAGCAGCAGCTGCTTTATGCTCACAGGCAACAAACTTCATTGGATTTTGTCTGTCTTGAAGTGAGGGTACAGGGTAGATCTACCCTGCCCAGATCTACCCTCAGAGGGTAGATCTACGTTGGCCTGTCACTTCAAGACATATCAAAGTTCAATTACATTTAAACGACTTTACAATTCCATCTTTAGGAACTTGCAAACAGTAATTTTATAATCAAATCCACTGATGACATTTTTTTAAACAGCTAAAGCCGATCCAGAGCTGGAGCAGGACTGGTGCTGCAGGCGGGTCTGGGGTGGTATGGTGATCACCTCCATAGCACGATGCACTGATTAGAGATGCCAATCAGAGTCCAGCAATTCAATGTCAAGTTTTAGGACCACAATTCAATTCAGAAACTGATTTTGATTCAGAAACCACATTTTTCTATTCAAACGGTCTAGAGATTCTGTTTAAATTATGTGGCTGACAAGAGGAAAAAACTGTGGAAACAAACAGAACAATTATTTTTAAAAGTTCTATAAGGTCCTGTACTCTATCAAATCCCATCCATTTATATTTAAACAAAAATAGGTTTGTGCTTAAAAGTCTGTCACTTAAATGACCAGTATCTGGTTAGCTTAACTTCCCTGCTTTTTCTTAAATTAAAAAAATTAATTACTCAAAATATGAACAGTGTTCGAGTAGGAGCGGCAAGGACGTACATCTTAAACAGATTTTAAAATAGATTTTTGATTATTTTGAATCAAATCAGAATTGCCAGGAGTAGGAATTGAAATTCTCTATAGAATAGATTTTTTTTCTGCACCTACACCACTGGTGCTGTAATTTATGCAAAAGGAGCAAATATTGAGTACATGGACAACCTTTCATATAGTAGTACTGGACAGTAGTCCTATATTTCCTGATTTAAAATCTTTATTAGTTAATTAACTTTAGAAATTAAATGAACCCCTTAGCTGTCATGACACCTGTGTTCTCATGGATCTGGTGATTAACATGGAAGCGTTTTGAGGGTGGCAGTTTAGGGGTTAAAAAAGTAAAAGGGAACCAGCCAATAATAGTTTCTCAACAAAAAGACAATTGTTCAGTAGTTGTCTCTCCACAGAAACACAAAAATGTGATTCATCCTATATAAACATATCAACATAAATAATCAATTAGTATCTAAACAAGAACATAGAAGGACGACCACAAAGGATGAATGAAAGACAGTACAGACTGAACTGTGTGTGTAGACGAGTGTGTTCTTACTTTATATCATCAGGGACTTCAACCTCTGCGTTGGCTGTGATTGGTGCGTTGGAATGTCCCGCCGTAGGATCGTCTGTATTCAGCTCTCCATTGGTCGAGTTCATCACCTGGAGGACAGAATAGTTGGAAAATCTGGATGAGCACACCATCTCATCCCTTATACTCAGTGGCAACAAAACATGGTCAGTGCAATTCTGCCCATCATTACCTGTGAAACTGGACAATAGGGCATGCAAGAAGCAGCAACTAAACAACATGATCAACAGTGTTTCCATGGAAATCACTACGTGATGTCAGACATCAATGAAGAGCAGAAGATTTAAGGTGACATTGAACAAACAATCCTCCAGTTTCTTTGTAATTAAGATCAATCAGTAACTGTTGCTAATACGAGGCATGCAGAGAAAGTGCTGTTCCAGCAGGAACATCCTATCATTATAACTCAAATACTACATCTCTATCTAACAACTGAAATACTCCACCAACACAAGCATGAAGTTCTTCAGTTTGTTCAGCAAGAAAGGCTGAAACATTCAATGACTTAATATTGACGCACAAGGAAAACAAATGATCCTTTTTGATCTTAACAAACTCAATAATTCTCAAAGTGAACACATCCTTGCTAAAATGCCAGGTTTTAAAATCCTTTCCAAATTTCTTCTGCATACAATGTAGCAATACCCCTGTACCAGTGGAGTGAAAACCAAATCTGATATTTGGAATCTGAAGCAGCTAAAGCAGCTCCTGCTGCCATTAACGTCTTACTTTTCTCCAACATAGGAAGTACTCCTGGTTCAGTTTCTTTTTTTGTATATCTGCTCTGCCTTCTCCAACACCCAGTCAGTTATGGCAGACGGCTGCTCATAGTGGAGATTTCTTCCTGTTAAAGGGGGTCTTTTCCTATTCACTGTCGCCATATGCACGCTCGGTATCAGGGATTGCAACGACACAACGCATGTCTCTGCATGCTTCTCCAGGAGAAGTCATTGCTGAAACTAGATAGTGTTAGAGATGTTCATGTGTGCTTTTTATTTTGTATGTTTTGCTTGGAGTTTATGAAGTCAAGTGTTTGGTGGCCAGTGGTGACCAATCTGGGCAGGTTTCTATAAATGAACAAAAGTAGAAGTTTTATGTGCATCACCTGCTACAGATGTGTTTTATCCTTATACCATATTACGGTATATTTTTGTGTTTAGCAGCTGCCTACTAAAATAGGCAACTATAAGCATTTTTAGAGGGGACCTCAAGCCTTTGAGAATTTTACCTTTTTGTGGGCAGCTATGGTCCCTGACCCCAATACTGTAGGTCCACTCCATTTTCTACAGAGGCATGTCAACCATTCATTGAGGCTGCTACTTTAAAATGGCCAATTTCTGCCGCGAGAAAGTAGAGAAAGGAAGACTAAATATATTACAGTAAATTTCATCTGTTCACAGTTTCAATCTGTTACAGAATTAGATTTGAAAATTCAGTTCAAATTCAAAAATACTTTATCTCAAAGGGAAATTAAACGTTGTCGTAACTCTAATTATCCAAGGTTCTGCAAAAGTTGTTGTAGATGCTAATGGATCTCCTGTAGCAGTCTGTATTACAGTGCATCTGAAGAACCCTCTGACTGACGACTCCCTTCTTTGCACCATCATTTCCAGACGTTCCACAGCCATCCCCAGAGCAGAACCAGCCTTCTTTATTAGGTTGTTGAATGTTTTTAGGTCTCTGGTTCTGATGCTGCTGCCCCAGCAAATGATTGTTGTTCAGTCTGTTGTCCAGATAAAAACCGACTCCACAACCACCACTTCTCTCACGATGGAAATAGGGTTTGATCTCACTAATTAATGATGATGTTATAAAGTCGGTCATCCGTGAGGGACTCAGAGTAGAGCCGCTGCTCCTCCACATAGAGAGGAGCCAGTTGAGGTGGCGCGGGCATCTGGTCAGGATGCCTCCTGGACGCCTCCCTGGTGAGGCGTTCCGGCCACGTCCCACCGGGAGGAGGCCCCTTGGAAGACCCAGGACACGATAGAGGGACGATGTTTCTCAGCTGGCTTGGGAACGCCTTGGGATTCCCCCGGAGGAGCTGGAACAAGCAGCTGGGGGGAGGGAAGTCTGGGCCTCCCTACTTAGGCTGCTGACCCTGTGACCCGACCCCAGATAAATGGAAGAAAATGGATGGATGGATGGTTAAAAAGTCTCAAATCAAACTCTGAATGCTGGTAATTTGTGCAGAGAAATCAGGTCAGAGCATTCCAAATGCTGGACATCGGAAATTGGCCATAGATCTCTGATTGATGCATCATCAGTTCTGTTTCATATCAACACATTTCAATGTGTTGATATGAAATGTGTTACTGACATAACAGTGAAATGTGTTGATATGAAACCTTGGTGTCATGTTACTGACACCAAGGTTTCTTTAATGAGCTGGCCATTCAGTATAGAACAACAACACTACCTCCAGATGTTGAGTTTGGTACTTTTTATGATTAAGTGATTCACAGGTGTTAATCTGTAGTTGCATAAACTCTATTTTTTCTAAAATTGTACAAAAACAAGACAAAAAAATCCTTCCAAGAAAAATTTTCCTCTGACTATTTCTCAGGACCACTTTGAAAGATTTACGAAGTAAATTGAGCAAAGAAAAAGTTTGTGAAGTAGTACAAGTTAATATCTGGGCAGGAAAATAATTGTGGATAGATCAAGGATATGTGGTGCATATATATATATTTTTCTGAATTTCTGTAGAAACATCCCCAACTGTAGGGATAATTTATTATGGAAAGACACCACATCACAGTCAGCCTGGCTCCAGACACAAGAGGGTCATGCAGACAGGCAAAAAGCCAGCAGAGCTAACCCTTCCTCTCAGTACCTGGACAGACCCGCCCAGCCTATCAGCAGTGAGGTGGGAGCCCAGCAGCTCTTGGTTGGTGACTGGAGTGGGTTGAGATTCACTGCCTTTCCCCTTTGGAGACTAGAGGAGACAGGAGGGCGATCCCAGGAAAACAGAAACGTACATGGAGGAGACACAAGAAAGAGGACGATGTAGATGAGTTAGGAAAAGAGAAAATGAGTGGAAGACAGAGGAGTGTTGAATAAAAGTGAAGCCAAAGAGTAGGAAGCACAAGGCGATGAAACAAAGGTGAGAAAAGAGAAAAAATTGGAAAAAGAAAAAAACTGAGTTCAGAGTCAGTGAAAGAGACACAGGAGGAATTCAGCACAGTATGTTTGCCCAGAGAAGAGCTCATGTGTGAAGCTTCATGCAGAACACACTGGAGGTTCTACAGGTTAGTGAACTCCCAAACTGTGCTGTGCCCACTCAGTCAGGAATAATGGCAAGGAAAGTAAAATGGGGATGGAATGAGTTTATCTAAAACCCAGTTCTTCCTTCACCTTCTCACATCCAGTACCACTGTTTCTTCTGAACCGGTCCCAACACCTGCACCTTCACAGAAACACAACGACTGGGAGAACCTTCATGGTCCCAGGGTTGAACAACAACAGACTATCCAACTGTCAGCCTTCTGGATGAAAACACTGATGCAGCCCATCCAGCAACATTCAACAAGCCTGCCTCCTCAATGCAGATCCAGACACCTCCCAGTATAAGGAACTGTAATATACTTCTGCGGCAACAGGACAGTAAACCCAGCAGATGCATTTACTACGATGGCACTGCAAACACATGTGGAAAGCGTACTCCAAAACACACAAACACAAAAATCAAAGGCAACAGAAAAACGCTGCAGACAAAAAAACGCTGCAATAATAAGATGGAAGCAAAAATCTGCAACCGACAAAACAAATGCAAACCAAAAATGCTGCAACCACAAGAAATGGAAGCAAAAGGGAAAGTGCAGCAAATAGTAAAAACAGTATATAATCTGCTAACTCTGCACAACAGAAAGGCTCCAGACCACTAGGGGGAGTCGACAAACAAATCATATGGGACCAGGACCACACTCTCAGTAAAGACAAGATGTACAGAAGTAAGTTGGAGGAAGAAAGAAAAGGTCTGTTATACTTCATGTCTTATTCAAACATGCAGCCTTTCACGACATTATAGAACAGCAGCATATTTACACAGTTAATATTACCTACTCCACTTTACTCCTAGTGGTCTGGACCGCTTCTGTTTTGTGAAGCTAGTTTTCAGCATTTCATATTTGCTGTTATTTTTACTATTTTGCTTCTATTTCCTGTAGTTGCAGAATTTTTTGTTACATTTATTTTTTTTTGTGTGTGTGTTTTGCATCATTCAAGCGTTTCTGCAAATTTCACATCCTGAATCACTTATGCCACACAAGGCCAAGCGGGAACACAGACTTAAACCCAAGTGAGATATAAAAGTAGAACTACTTCCACTGTAGTAGAAACCCTCATGGCAATTTGCATTGACCAATTTGCAACTTGCTTAGGAAGGAAATTAAGAGCAGTGTTAGCTATAAATCCTAACCGACACCTCCAACCGTGGGGATGTTCAATCATTTTATTCTTTGAATTTTGATACTATAAACTATACTCTGTGGCAAATATTCCAAAGAAAAAGTTTAGAAAACATCTTGGGTTGTTAAAAGACGATATGATGCACATTGGTTGGCCACACTCTCCTTTCTAGATGATCTCTCGTTTGCTACCAAATATCAGTCAGTGTCAGACTTCAGATTGTTGAACCAATAAAAAGAAAAGCTTTGGACAAGCAGTCGTTACCTTACACTTCATCCCCAAACACAGACATACGACTTCAATGGGACTACTAGTTAAAATGAGGGTTGCTCTGAAGCTATCTTCAGAGTTCAGAGAAAACATGAAGGTCAGAGGGAATCCATCACTGCTGGCTCATTCTTGTTAATTAAATCCAGTTTCTTTGCTATGGAAGTGTTTGTTGCAGGCTGTTTATCCATTGATGTAAAGGCTGCTTAAAAAACTGAAACAGAAAAGACAAACCTGATCTAAAGCACTGATATGCAAATTCTGAACTTCGGTTATAGCATGGAGACCATTTTATGTTAGCATTATTTTCTGGCTACTTGTCGGGTTTGTGTTGTGTCCCAATTTGTCCCTGATGCTTTTCAGTAGCTGTTGACAGCAGTTTACTCGTATACCAAGTAACGAAGGAAAAATCAGGTGTCTCATGTTACTGTCTGAGGTCTGGCCCACAAACTGGCATGTACTCGTTCCCTAATATTTCAATCTGAAAATTCAAGACTCAATATTCCATTAAATAACTTTCAAAATACAAAACATAAAAGTTCAATAAAAAAGAATGAAGGAAGTGTGAAAGGAAGGAAGGAAACAGATGAGGAAATCAGATAAGTCTGACAGTAGGGAGAAAGAAGGAAAGAATTCAGGAAAGAAAGAAATGATAGAAGGATGGAGGCAGGAAGTATATGAGGAAGGAATAGGGAATAAAGTTTGGAAATGCAAACATTTTTCCTTACTCTTTTCTCAAAAACAACTAGACAGGTGCAGTTCTATGATCTGGTATATAATCAATGTCTATGAAAGGAGCAGAATGGCTCATATAATGTCACTCAGACAGGCACACAGTGGCCATGTCCAGCCTGACCAGTAACCAGCTTTACAGGGTATCTGTGCTCAACAAAGACTCATCACAGACTTTGACTCGACGTTTTTGTGAAAAAAATATATAAAAAAAAAAAACAAAGCTGAGAAACAACATCAGCTGTCAGTGAGTTGCCATTGAAACTACGACTGAAGGTAACTGCAGTTGGCATCTGATGTTTGTAGCACAATTTTGTGTTTCAGGCCTGAGGATGAGGAAAAACCCATGAACAGTTCTTAAAAAAAAAAAAAAAGAAAAGTTTTAATTAGGTCCTGGTGAGAGCTGGAAAAGTTGAACAATTACATTTTTCTAAAGGTTTTGTTGGCTCTAGTGGCCTTTATTTGAAAGTAGTTTGACAGGAAACAGGGTAATGAGAAAGGGGAAGACATGCGGCAAATGTCGCCAGGCCAGGAATTGAACCTGTAACTACCGCCATGAGGACAAAGGCCTCCATATGTGGGTCGTGCTTTGCCCCTGCGCCACCACAACTATGAAAATTTTAAAGGTCTTTTAAGTTTAGGAGTGGAGAGGCTGATTTGTTTCCCCGCTTCTTGCACAATGTCCTCATGTACAGGAAACGGATTACTGAATGAATGTTACTGTTAGATTTTACACAGCCAATGAGAGCCTGGCTTGGTGACAGAAATGGTTGTATTTGGATTCATCAGAGTGACAAATGTTGATCTAAACCATAGCAGAAAGACTTTCATGGATGATAACTGACTGAATTTTGCACTAGTTCAGTCATAAACACTGTCTGAAAAGGACGCAGGTCTGTGTGAATAAGACCTGGTTCAAACAGCAAGATTTAAAAATTCAAAAACTGACAGACCCTTCACATGGAGATAAAAAAACATCTAGCATTTAGTAGGTTTGGTCGTACACCGTGTGATGTCCAGCCACGTGGCAGGAGCAACACGCCACACACAAACCCATTTCACTTACCAACATTCAGATTTCAGATGGAAAAACTCTCAAAACCACTTGAGACCAAATGTGAGTTCAGAGCAAACAAATATTGCAGAAGCGACGGCGATAGATGGTGAAATATATTTAACAGAGAAAAAAACAAGACAAAAATGTCTCCAACATCCACAGGTCTTTCTGGTGCTTCATGCCAAGCCAGAAGGAGAAATGAGAAAAGAACAGAAAGCATTTTCAAGCACAAAGTCAAAGAAACTCTCTGAAGCTGACTGATAAAAATGAGACAGTAGTTCTATATGAGCCATGCCGTGTAAGTATTACAGAGAAAATCTCTTTTTTTATGGTTTAAGATAAATGATGTTAAACCATGAACTAGGGCTACAACTAAGGATTCTATTAGTTGAGTATAACTAAACATAATGACAATACAAAGTAAAAAAAGTATTGACTTCATTATAAAGCCAATCAATTAAATGGACAAAATGATGCGACAGATTCAACTTAAAATAAAATTGTGACTCAACATGTTCATCTTGGACTAGCTTTACAAATAGTGCTGCTGGAACAAAATGCAGCATTTAAAAAGGGGGTTTCTTAATGGGGCCATGAAGCTCCTTGCAGACTCGGCCGTACGCTGCGGCACCGGGACCCATTCCTCTAGCGCCGCCCTGGGCTTAGTGCTCGCTGCCCAGACGGGCTACTCATTGGCTTTGAGTAAGCCGATGAGTGACTAAGGGTTCCTTTAAGTTCTATAAGCAAATGGCTTAATTTTGAGTCTGTATGCTCCAGTTAACGATTAATCGATTACTAAATTAGTTGATGATTATTTTATAATCAATTACTCTGATTAACCTTTTCAGCCCTTCTGTGCACAACTCCTACCCAGTTCTGTATTTGTTCTCATGAGCGCGTACCTGGTTTTTGGTTTGAGGTGCTTTCTCCCGGTTGCTTGTCTGAAGGGGAGTTTCAGTCGCCACGGGACCAATAGGAGTCGGCTAAACACAGAGAGCAGGAGGGAAAAATCACTTTGTTATTGTGCAACTTCAGCTGACAACATGATTATTTTTGTGTAAACAGAGGGGTGCTGCAGTGATGCAGGGGTAAAGCTGCTGTCACAGGTTTGAGCCCCGCATGCTTTCCCCTCTCATTGCCCACTCTGACCACTCTCATATAAAGGTCACTAGAGCCAAAAAGAAACCTTAGAAAAAAACTAACACAGGCCTCCATATCACTACAGGTATTTTCTGTTAGCTAGAACTAACAGTGAATATTGTTTATTCTGATTTCATCCAGTGCCAAAAGCTTGGACCAATCCAGCGCTAAGAAGCTTTCCAGGAACACAGAACTACTTCCAAAGGCAAAGAAGAAGAAGATTCCAAAAGCTGAATGTTAATCAAAAAGTGTTGCGGCATGTTTATCAGGCTGATGAGGACGAGTCAGGTTTATGTAGGGCTGAGCGATATGGCTTACAAATAAAGAATCTCTGATTTATTTAATAGACGTTTTTTTTGCTTTCTTTTCTAATAAAAATAAATTATAAATGAGAAAAACTATTTTCAAAAAGGGGCTTTTATTTCAACTATCGCTTCAGTGAGTTGTACGATGCAGTACTGAGGCCAGGACAAGAACATTTGTTTAATTACAAGAACACAGTCATAATATTAGCAGAATAAAGACACAATTTTACAAGAAAAACATCTTAAAAGTACGAGGGAAGACTTGTGGGCTGTTCCTCGTACATATGAGGTCACAGGTAGTGGCAGCATTGCTCCTACCTGGTGGCCCTGTCCTCCCACTGCTTACCAGTCGGTCCACTGTACCTTTACACTTTCATATTCCTGACAGACTGTGATGGAACTGAATAATCTTTTTTTCTTTTTAAGTTTTTTTCGTCTTGTTTTCTAACTTTTCTTACTTTGTTGATTCATCAGGTCTCTATTTTTTTTTTGGTCTGTGTGACCCAAACATATGTTAAAAGCACATTTATTGGGGGCAATTCAATCTGCCTAAAAGCATAAAATCTTTATTGAACATCTGTTCTCTGGATGTGGAAAACTGAAACAAATGTTACCATAGCAAAATGAACAACAATGAATAATGTCCAACTATGTGTTGTTTCTCTATAGCCATGTGAGAAGCATGAGGTTTGCATCTTCCTTATGGACCATTGGCAAAACATTACTGTCATTCTCAACTGTGTGCTCTGGGCATTTCATCCTCTTGATTTTGTATGCACCTTTGAGTTCTGTTATGTTTGTGTATAAGAAACCAAATACTTTAATATAAAGAATTACAAGGAAAAGGTCATTTTAATGAGAAAAAAGCTTCAATCTGACATGACCAGCTCAGTTCAATGTCCTGCTTCTCATAATAATTTCACGCTGGTGTGTTGCAGGATGAAATATTTCCTTATCTGTAAAACACACTTTGTTTTACAAAGTACTCACTTTGAACTATGGAAAACCAAAAAGTGCAGTGGTGAAAAAAATCCTGATATTCCACAAGTAGCACCTTCAAAAACCAAAAATTTGATTAACCAATAATTTGATGCATCACCCAGCCCTTTATGAAAAGATTTCTGAGTCGGAGACAGATTTGAAAAATCCCTCACCCTAAACCACGATGAACCTTCAGATACCTCCACAGTGGCTCACAGTGCGAGTGCTTTGAATCTATGTCTACCTGAATCCAATCAGATAACCACAACATAGCCTCATACTGTGCTGAAGTCAGCAATGATTGAACAGAAATCCTGCAAGAAGATCTCATCAGAGTAACCTGCTGCACGAAAAGAGCACAGAACACACACTTATCACTAACCAGTGGCTTTCCGGTCCAGTCATACTGATAATCAAAGATGTATCCGTTCCTGTCGAAGAGGTCTGTGAAGAGTTTCCTCAGATAGTCGTAGTCTGGCTTCTCGAAAAAGTCCAGCCGCCGCACGTATCGCAGGTATGTGGCCATCTCTTCTGTTGTTTTCACACAACGGAAATTCACACACATACACAGTCAGCCAGCAGATTCTGATACTTTATCACAGTAGGCAGTGAATAAAAACTGTTTTTGGCAACAAAAAGACATCTATTTATGATTACAAACCTGCAAAATTCTCACAGAGCACCTCTATCGGCGTGTCTCGCTTCGTGTCTCCTATTTTCTGATAGCGTTCCTTCAGAGTGTCGGCCTAAGGCAGAGAGGAGTGGAAGTAATTCAGAGGAAGGTTCCACATGGAACCTTGCAATGGATTACTGGCAAATAAGATGATTACTTAAAAATAAGATGAGCACTAATTGTTTTTTTCTTACCTTTAGTCCTTGCCATGGCAGGCTGCCCCGCAGAAAATACATGAACATGTGGCCTAAAGCTTCCAGGTCATCCCTTCTGCTTTGCTCTACAAAGTCAGGAGTTAAGATGAGAGAAATAAACCTGAGCAAGGATGTAAAGCTGAAGATCAAAGCCTGACTAACATTAGAGTTTGCTCCATAAAACCCTGACAGGGTTTTTACAAACATCTGAAAATTCTAGCATTATTAGAATCAAAAGCAGCTTAACTGATCAGGATTGTGTGCAAACTTCAGTTTTCAAGTGCTCTCAGCCTACACACAAACTATAAATAAATTAACTTTAGAGGAATAAAATGGAGAATAAAGAAACAATATGTACATGTATATACAGCCAATTTGCCAATTTTTATGAAGAATGAAAAAGAGGTGGCTCTTTGAACCTTCCTAACTACTAAAAACTGACAAAATGAACAAGTGTTTGTAAAATCATACATAACAAGTGAAGGGCTTTCGTCTTTACATGGAATACATTCATTGAATGTCCTCAACTGATCTGCACTGACAGTGTTATATTATAGTGACATGTAACTGATATATCAGTAATACTTCCATCTATTTTTCGTATTTGATTGTATTTTCTTTTTTTAAGATTTCTTTCACCAAAGCAACCAAACAAAACACAACTCAGAGAAAAGTCCATCCATAAAATGGTGTTTTTTTTTTAAAGATGATGCATTTCCTAGGAGATAACTAGTTGTCCTTTTTTAACAAGTCATGTCATATTTGTGGCTCTAAACTGGTTCTGTTTAGCTGGACTGATGGAAAAATGGCTCTATGGATGGTGAAGGTAGCAAGCCTCCTGCTGCAGAACTTCCTCTAAGGTCAACTACTGCCTCAGGTTAAAAAAAGACTCCGTTTTGAGTCTGGTCTTCAGGAATTGAGACAAAATTATTAGTTTGCATCACTGATTAATCAGTAAGCGAAACATGTGCCTTATGTGCCAAAACATAAGGCACATGTTGTGGTCACCACATCCCATACAAAAGCAGTCACAGAAACACTCACCTTTCCCCAAATGTGTATTGATGCTCATGTATCTGGCAGTTCCAGTCAGACTCTTGTGTTCTCTGTATGGGATATGTTTCTTTGTCTCAGGGTCTATGTATTCTTTTGCGAGGCCAAAGTCTATTATGTGAATGGTGTGTTGCCGTTTGGAGCCGGGTCGGCCCACAAGGAAGTTCTCAGGCTTCACGTCTCGATAGATGAGGCTTCTGGTGTGGACAAACTCCATTCGGGTTATCTGAGGGAGACGACGACATCGGCACCATTTACAACAATCAGATACCAGCTGTTTCTGAGGCCTGAGACTTAAAGAGCTAAATGTCTTACCAGCTGGATGGCTATCATGAGTACAGTTTTTAGAGAGAAAGTCCTGTCACAGAGGTCAAACAGGTCTTCTAGGCTGGGTCCAAGCAGCTCCAGAACCATGGCATTATATTTCCCACATGGTCCAAAGTAAAACACCTGAGGTACACCCTCTGGAGGACCAGCAGAGGAAAACAGGACAACAAAACCATCAATGGCTTAAAAAAAAAAAAGACTTTCAGTGCTCCAAACTGAATCTCATTAGAAGACTGAAAAAGATTAGCCTGGTAAATACCAGCCACTTGTTTGTCCAGAGTGTCTGGGCTCTCGACTGTTGAGAAGCGATTGCTTCCTGGAGTGTGGACTGTGTGGAAGTTTGCAATTTTACCCAATCAATAACCTATGTAATATGCCAGTTCGACATTATGAAGCTTATCGCCTGTGCACTTAATAACCATCTGTGTTATTAGTTCAGTGTCAGTAGTTGGAAGCCTGACCAACACAGACTGAACAGCTTCCTTCACTTCATTGCTGTTTTGGACTTCAACTCCAAAACAGCGCAGGAAATCTACATCACCATTCACAACTTCTTATGTTCAATGATTGGCCTGTAGGAAAATCATCCAGAGGCAATCCAAGCGAATGGGAGAAATCCAATACTGTGCTATGAAGAGAGATTGGAATAGTGCAGAATTGCATAGGAAGGCAATGACCAGGCTAAAAAAAGTATAGTTTTTACCTAAGATTTTATCTACAAGACAATCACCAGCTCTTATTATCTGAGTCATAACAACAATATTGAAGTTTGAAACTGTGGCTTAAATTTTAATGAGTGAAAGTTTAATTCTACAAAAATAAGAAGATATGAGAGAAATCTGAAGATTTTCACGTCACCATCACCTCCATCAGGTCAGAAGTATCAAATCAAAAAGTAGTGGGAAAAACTAACTGTTTTGCGTCTGCATATCAAGAGTAAACCATAATAATTAGAATCTTAAATAGTTGCATACACTGCTTTTGGCAGATTGCAGTTTTCTGGCCGATTGCTGATCTTTAAAAAGCCTGACCTGCCGATTATAATTTTGGCAAATACCATTTTTTTTAAATGTTGCAAAACATAGCAAGAAAGTTGCTGAGTTGGCAACAGTGTGGTGACTATGGCTAACTGCAAACATGACCTGGTGGGCAGGTCATGTTTACCCACCAGGTCAAACATGGTGGGCAAAAATCAACGGTGGTTGATTTTTGTACCTTTGCCAAGGGAGATAAATCGGTGGATATGATCAGCTTCAGATCTAAGATCTAAGTATCGGCTGATCTCCCAAAATTAAAGACTTGCAAAAACTTGTTATGGTTTGTTAGGGCGCCCTCTGATGGCCAACAAGAAGAGTTTATGGTTTGATATAATAAGATAACATGTTTTCTGTGTCTGTTCTCTTCTCAAACCCACAGTCGATCGTGGGTTTGAGAAGAGAATCAGAACCAGGATCACACTGAGCCTGGTTCTGATTCTGCTGGAGGTTTATTCCAGTTAAAGTGGAGATTTCTACATGTTTTTCTTTGCTACATGCTTGCTCAGGGATTGCCGCAAAGTCAACCACACAATGCAAGCGACTGTATACCATCGTTGCATGTTCGTCCAGGAGGAGTGAATGCTGCAAGTCAATGACTCCATGCTCTGCTATGAGGGGCCATTTAGGACAAAAACTATGTTTTGTCTCTCACACACTACTAAAGACTCACACACACCCAAAAAAAATACTAAAATTGCGCACACACTACTAAAATGTCATACACGCACACAATTTTTCTCTCTCGCACGCACACAAAAGACTAAAATTGCACACAACATGTCGCACACAATGTTTCTCACACACATATACGTACATAAGACTACATCCGTTTCATTTAAGGCGCTTGTCAGACTACTAGTTGCGTCGGGGGAGGATAAAATAGTGTTAAAAATGGCTGCTGCCTGACCAATTCTGTCTCTTCTGGAGCTAGTTAGCCATGTTCGGTATTCCTTCTTCAGCGCAAGTTGTTACCAGTTGATAATTCCAGTAATGCTGGCACCTAGTGGACACACTGTACTACAGCGATTTTGCTCATTTTAATCAATCAGATTTATTTATTTGTATAGCACATTTCAGCAACAAGAGAGTTCAAAGTGCTTTATGTAAATAAAAACAAAAATATACAAAGTCATAGAACATACAGTGAGTCAGCAATCGAAGCTTATAGTTTAGGATCAAGGCATACGCAGTCTGAACTAAAAATTATGCCCCGCCTCTTCTGTGACAACTCTCACACATACAAAAAACGACTGTGTGTGTGTGGAACTTCAGTCTTATGCATCTATGCGTGTGATAAAATTTGTGTGTGTGCGACATATTAGTACTGTGCATGTGTGCAATTTTAGTCTTCTGTGTGCGAGAGAGAGAAAAACTGTGTGCGTGTGTGACATTTTAGTATTTTTTTGAGTGTGTATGAGTCTGTAGCTGCTGTCAGGGCAACTGCATCTGTTTTTTTTTTTTTTTTGTTATTGTTCGGTTTGGGGTGGCAGTGGTTAAATTTTGTTTAATGTGGAACATTGAGTTTAAATGTGTAATAGTTTTAGTAAATTTGTGTGATGCTTAATAGGTTCAG
>CAEGAE010015567.1:0-12582 GCA_903067095.1 Girardinus metallicus | reverse complement strand
TGTGATAAAAACTACTCCCTGTTTCATTCCTCCTCTTCCTCCATATCCACCTCCTCCATTTCTGGACATTCCCCCCCCCCCCCCCCCCCCCCCCCCCCCCCTCCTCTCCCTCCCCCCCCCCCCCCCCCCCCCCCCCCCCCCCCCCTCCCCTCCTCTCCTCTCTCTCCTCCTCCCCTCCTCTCTCCCCTCCTCTCCTCCTCTCTCTCCTCTCCTCCCCTCCTCTCCTCCCCTCCTCCTCTCCTCTCTCCTCTCCCCTCCTTCTCCCCCCCTCTCTCCTCCTCCCCTCCTCCTGAGCCGTCCGTCGCTCCAGATCCGCCAGGCGTCCTGCGTGTGTCGGTTCCTTTCGGGGTCTGTGATCTGCAGCGGTGACTCAAACCGGAGGTAATCCCTGCTCGGCCCACGCAGGCCCACAGAACATAATGGAGAGATAAATCCTCGGAGAAAGCAGAGAAGAAGTCTGAACAGGCCTGGAATGTGAAACTTGTGCAACATCAGCTGACTGGACCAACAGCATGAAACCAAACGAAGGAGGATCACAGCCGTTTTAATCCAACTAAAATAAAGAGTGAAGCTCAGAACCCAAATCAGTTTTAATCCTGAGAATCACGACAGGAGCAGAGAAAACCAGCAGCGTAAAAAACCCACTGCTGGTGCTTCTGCAGCCTGACCTGTAAAAAGATCAAAACAATGAGGAACTTTGTTGGTTCTGCTTCTTTTCATTCACCTCAGAAATGAAAACTTCAGTTTGGAAACAAAACCAGTGAGGGTGTTACTGGTGCCTTCAGTGAAAATGGTTTTCTCCACACTTTCAGTTCTCTGCTAATGCGCTAATAGAGCTCGTTTGTTTTTTAAGGTTTTGCTAACTTTTACCTTCCCATAAATTTATATTTAGTTAACTGTCTTGGCAGAAAAACCATGGAGACGTTTTCATCTTTTATGTTATGAACTTTTTTGCTGGGACAGAAACATGGAGGGAAGTTTAGAGTTTATTGATTTTGCTGCAGGTTGATGCATTTTGATTACAAGATTTTATTCAGATTCATGTCTCGTAAAAGTGAAAAGGTTTTGTGAAAAAATGCAAAACATGTCCAAAAAGGAAAATAATGACTTTTTCTGTTTTGTTCATTTTCAGTGACAACATTAATTTCAAAGTGAATTTATATTTTATTAAATAAAACCAGTTTTACGTTCATTTCTTTGTTTTAATTGTGTTTCATTCATTAAAGCTGAACTCTGTCCTGATCATCAGGAGAAATGTTTCTGAAACATTTTTTAAAAAATAAATCATCAGAAAGTTTTACTCTTGTTTTTTTTTCTGTCTCATTTCTCTGGTTTTTATGGTTCTGCTGGGTTCGGATCGGTTCCGGAGGTCAGCGGCTCGTTGCCTCACATCTGGGCCTTCTGGTCATGATGTGTCACATCAGGTTCGCCGACCTCTGTGACCTCTGGGCTTTCCGTCCCGCCGGTCACAGTTACAGGAAGGAGCAGGAATGTGTGTGTTCTGGCTGAACGGGCCGTGTGTGTGTGTGTGTGTGGCCGGGTCCGAGGTTCTGACGTCGTTCAGCTGGAGGATTTTACTCACAGCTCAGATTAGCTGGGAAAAAAAACCACAAACTGCACGTGTCTGCTGGGACGGCCGGCCCGCCCAGAACCAGAACCAGAACCAGAGAGGAGGAGGCAGCCTGAGCGCGTTTAACCGTTTAATGGACAAACATTCAGTCCATTTATCACAGATTAAAAACTTTATCACTGCGTTTTTATCATGTTGTTATATTTGTTTGAATTTGGATCAAATTTCAGATCAGAATCAGCGGACATGAGGGGAAGTTTGTTGATCTTTACTTAGCTTCTTTTTATTACAGATTCATCTTTGCATAATTTAAATTCTCTCATTAAATTCTTCATTTTTTTCTCCATTAAACTGTATTAATATTTCAGCCGCTGGGTTCAGAGCCGGCCCGAGGCATGAGCAAACTCAGCAGCTCCTTGTGACCTGCAGGCTCCTTCCATCTTAATGTGCAAAGCTAGAATTTTAAAATCTGCTTGATTTAATGGTTTTAATAGAGATAACTTAAAAAATTCAATTGGTTAACATTAAAATTCAAGATTTAAAGGAATAAGTTCACTTTTGTAAAAGTCCAAAGAATAATCTTTGTAGTTTCATTGATGCGTTGCCATAGCTACACTGAAACAAAGAATGCTAGTTGGTTACAAGTGATTTAACGAAGTTTGTCAAACTTATCTTAATTATGTTAAAATAAGTTTGTGATCAGTTAAATACATTTAAGTTGAATCAGCTGTTCTAACAACCAATAATCACTTTTAAACTCGGATAATTAAACTCGACCTTCTCCCAGGTTCCACTGACTCTATAATCGGCCTGTGAAGCTGAAGCTCCAGACAGGAAGTGAGCTGAAGTCATTTCCTGCTTCAGGTTTTGCTTAATGAGGCTTTCAGGAAGAACCCGATTCACGTTGTGACTCAACGGCCTCAGAACCAGAAACGTCTTGATTGTTTCTGTAACTGGACACGTCGTTAACCAGCCAGCCTTCCGAGACGCCGGTTCCCTTCAGCTCAGATTTAGTTTCACTCTAATCGGGTCAGAACCTCAGAGCTTCAGGGAAAACAGGATTAAAGTCCAGGCAGCTCGGTTCTGGAGCCAACAGAACCGTCTCTCTTCACATCAGAGTAGTTACATAAATGAGGCGGCGGCAGCGTAAATGGAAACCAGCATGTGAGCGGGACCAGAACCGGGGCCAGAACCGGGGCCGTTCTGCACGTAGGCCCGTTCACATGGCCGGGCTCCAGCAGCAGCGGCCCGTTTGATCAGTCTGACCCACATCACACGGCCGGGCTGCCAGCTGGACCCGGCTGAACCCGGACCGGGTCGCATGACCTCAACATTTAAATCAGGAAAAGGTTTCTCTGCTCTGCAGGAAACGGACTGGTGGTTTACGGTCAGCATGGAAAAACCTCGGAGGATCATTATGAGGAAATGAAAAGCTTTTCCAGCCTGAAGTTGGATCATGGAGGAAACGTTCCTTCAGTTCCAGTCAGAGCAGGAGACCCAAAACCCCTGAAGTCTGAACTCTGACCTTTCAGCTGTCAGCTTCAATCCCTTATTAGATGATGAAAAGTTTTAACATGATCACAGCTCCAAACCTGCTCATCAGAAAACAACGAAGCATTTAAACATGTTTCAGACCAACAGACAGAAGTCGGCTGCTGGATGTTGTCACTCTGGGGGTTTATGCTCATTTTTATGTTTATTCTGTAAATTTGACACATGATTTTGATTTCTATTGTGTGAAACTGAGCCAAAGGAAACAGGACTTTTACTGAACGACAAGTCAAAGTCCAGCAGTTTAATCTGAGACTAAAATTTAAGCTAAAAACAAAAAGTGTTTTGTGGACCTTTGGAAAATCAGATAAACTCTATGAACTGTGTTTCAGGACGTTTAATCCCACTGGTCCGATGAACGTCTGACTGATGCGTCCAGCGGCTTCATCGGAGCCTCCAGGCGGTGAGTCTGGCGGTCTGCACATCGACGTTTGATCAGAGTTCGATTATCTGATCCCTGACCGATCAGAGCCTGGCTTTGGGTTCAGGCTGGTTCTAATTCTGTCCGGTTTCATTTTGCCGTCTGTGCATGTCGGGCCTCTGGGAGGCGTCTGCAGGTGTTTCTCAGGTAGTTTAATAATTAGAACAATGTGCTCAGTCATCATGTTGATCCACAGCAGAACCTCTTCGTGATGAAGAAACGCTGCTGTGGAATGTCAGGGAGCCGAGTGGAGCCTGTTTGATCAGGCCTGGATGTGACTAACAGGCCCACCAGTAAAATAATCAGCTTCTTTCATCTCTGCTTCACTGGAATCCTGAAGTTAATGGGAAGAATCTCCAAACCCCACATGAACCAATCAGAAGCTCAGCCTTCCTGGTGGTTTTCCGCTTCGCTCTCTCTTTCCGTTTCAGCCTGATGAAGTCGATGTTAACGGCCGTTTCAGTTTCCTCTGACTGCTGGTTCATGTCTGTTTCCTTCCAGGTCGTCCCATCCTGATTTATTTCCTTTTGAGTGGATAAACCAGAGTGGTTCTGTGGTTCTGTGGTTCTGATGTTCTGATGTTCTGTGGTTCTTATGTTCTGTGGTTCTGATGTTCTGTGGTTCTGATGTTCTGATGTTCTGTGGTTCTGATGTTCTGTGGTTCTGATGTTCTGATGTTCTATGGTTCTATGGTTCTGTGGTTCTGTGGTTCTGATGTTCTGATGATCTGATGTTCTGTGGTTCTGTGGTTCTGATGTTCTGATGATCTGATGTTCTGATGTTCTGTGGTTCTATGGTTCTGATGTTCTATGGTTTTGTGGTTCTGTGGTTCTGATGTTCTAATGTTCTGTGGTTCTGATGTTCTGACGTTCTGATGTTCTGATGTTCTGATGTTCTGATGTTCTGATGTTCTGTGGTTCTGATGTTCTATGGTTCTGTGGTTCTGGTGTTCAGACGTTCTGGGTCAGGTTCTTCATTGTTCCTTCATGCCACTGAAATGTTTCTCACTCCTCTTACTTTGTTTCCATCTTTGGAAAATCTGCCACCTCCAAACATTTGGACCTTTTTCTGCAACCAGGAACCTCACAGGCAGGTGAGATGAAGTGAAGCTGGTTCTGGATCGGCTGGTTCTGGGTCGGCTGGTTCTGGGTCGGCTGGTTCTGGGTCGGCTGGTTCTGGGTCGGCTGGTTCTGGGTCGGCCCGTCCGGACCTGCTGCTGTCTGTGAAGGACTCCTCTCCATTTTTAGACGTTTCCATGAGCGGTGTGTGTGACGACGGTCAGGTTCTGTACGGTTTGTTTCCTGCAGTCCTGCAATAGTTCAGATGCTTCTGATTCTTTCTGTTCACACTCAGAGCGAAAGACAAAAGAATCACAATGACTCCTTGGTATTTACAGCATGCAGAACGTTTCACATCCGCGCTGCATGTCGTAACTGAAACTGAGGGAAGGTGGAGGTGTTTGAAAAATCCAGAGAATTTCAGCAGCGAGTGATGAAATCCTTCTCAGCTGTTTTCCCAGCAGAAGCTCTTTGAAGCTGAAAGTTCAGGGAGATTAATAATAATTTTTGCTTTGTGTCTTCATGAACATACTTGTTGAAAAACTTTCCACCAACTTGTCATCAGATTTCATTCATTTCACTGAAGTTCTTCTAAGGAAAACTTCTGGTTTCCATCCAGAGCAGCAACAGACGACCAAACAGACGAGCTTCGTTTGACTCTCCGCTCTACGGATAAGAATTAAAGGATTTAAAAAACAAGAAAAAGAATCAATACTTCAGGGATAAAGAGTTGAAGGTTTAGTCAACTTTAATGGCAGCATAAAAGTTCAGTCAGCAATTTAAAAATCACTTGAACGTCCAACTACATGAGGATGTTTTTCATCATATTAGCATAAAAACTGCAGATAAACATGGAACATGAGTACATGATGATCATAACTTCAAACAGGAAGCTCTGTGGCGGTTCTGAGGGGAACCCAGCCGGTGGCCCAGTCCAGCATGGCCGGGTTCTGCCGGGTCTCAGACCTGCTGAACGGGTCCAGATGTTCGTTTTCTCTAACAGACGGTCAGATGAGCGTCTTTAGGCCCAAACACTGACCTGATGGTTTTTTATTATTAGCAGACAGGATCCGAAAAAACACTGTTTGAAAATATTTGATTTGCAATTTCATTTATGGAAAAGAAAGAAAAATAATCTATTAGAGTCAGAAATCGTATTTGGTTTGAAAAAATCAGAGATTTTAATTTTGAAGCCAAATCTACCAGCTTTAGCTCTGTGGTTCTTGATCCTTTATCTGTTTTTCAATTTAACTGTTTAAGTTGAAGGGAAATCAAACGACAACATGAACAGATGAAGAGAATCCGAACTGCAGAGAGGATACAGAACATTCAGGATGCATCATGATCCACTGCAGTCCCATTTATCGCCTGTCTAATTCAGAGCTTCGAGGAGCGAAGCGCCAAATAAATGACAGTACTTTATGTTTCCAGTTAGGAGTTCTGGTTCTGGTGGATCCATTAAAAATAAAGCTGACAGCCGAGAGGGAAAAACCCAGAGAAGAAACAAAACAAACGGCTCTTTATTATCATCCACTAAATCAATCAAACTGAAGGAAGAAGTCTTAGAGATTTTATAAGGAACTTTCCACTGCTGAACAAGAAGAGCTGGTGAGAACCGGCTGACAGAACCGGCTGACAGAACCGGGTTTCCTCCTGGTTTTCTGCCCAGGCCTCTCTCCTTCATTTCTAATGAAACAGAAATGAAGGAGGAAATGTCATCAAACAAAGACTCTGCTGTTGGTTCAGGCAGCTGGACTCCTGCAGACAGACAGAGGAGTTCAGCAGCTATTGGAAATCAGGCTAAAGAAAGGCGTGAGACAGAGATTAGAATCAGAACCGCTGATGGAACCGAGATAAACAGAACCTGTAGAGCTATTAATACTCCACTACAGAGCTCCTTATCTTCAGCATAGAGCTGGTATAAACAGATTAACGACCTGTTTACAAAACTCTGAGTCTGGAGGAAAAATAAAGCAATAACCTGCAAACCGAGCCTGTAAGGTCCAAACAGACTCAGGTCTGTAGTTCGAATCTGACCTTTTAAAGAAGCATAAACATGTTGCAGCTTAAACTTTACAGCAAACTGGATTTTTAATCCTGAAAACACAGTTTGCATCAGTTAGAAGATTTTTTAAAATTTTTAACAAATTCAGTGTTTCAACCTAAAAAACTTAGTTTTACACTCCTGTCCAGCAGGTGGCGATCAACTAGTCTGTGAGTCCATGTGAACGCGTAAACTGATGCAGACCGGAAAAGTGATCCGTCTCCAGACCTCAGATTCAGTTCGGTTGAAGTGAACTCTGGTTCAGTTTGAATGCATATGTGAACGCCAAGCGGACCGGAAAACGCTCCAAAAACAGGAAGTGGACTACAGCGCAAGGCATTCTGGGTAAATACAACCAAAACAAACGCAGTAGCCGAACTCTTCCAGAAGAAATGTCTCGTGGTCTTCAGCTAAAGACAAAAGAGAAATCCTCCAAACGCTACAATCTGACGCCTCCATTTTGCCTCATGAAGAAGGAAGTTTTGCTCTGTGTGTTCAGAGGTTTTTGCATCATTTCCTTCACTGGTTCTTGGTGCAGCGCCCCCACAGGCCAGGAGGGGAACAGGTTGTTCAAAGGTTGTTGGTTTGAATCACTGCAGTGAGAAAGACCCACAGCAGCTGGAGGTGGAGCAAATGTTTGATTATTGATCTCTAATCAAACCGGGTCTACCGGACTATTAGGTGTGAAAACATCCTTAAACCACTTGTGTAAAATGACAGTTATTTTATTTATACTCACTGTAACTGGCCTGAATGCAGCAGAAACTCTGACTTAAGGTCATGAAGGTCAACTATCTGTATTGCTGCAGTTTTCTGAAAACAGAAGGAGAATCATTAATAAGCAAAGTGAAAGGTTGCCCTGACAACACCTGGCTGCTGTTTACATCCCATAAATACTCACACTGACTCTGGGTCTGTTTACTGTAAAATAACTGGATTATTGGGACTCTGACCGGCTGACAGGCTCCAGCCTGGAGGGGCGTCCGTTCTCCAAGAACCAGAACCAGAACCAGGTTCTTTCATATTTCACCAGGTTTCTTCTCTATTGTTCCAGAAATTGCTCCACAACAGCAGATCTTTTTGTTTTGGCTTCCTGCACATTCCTGCGTACGCAGAACCAGGAACGGCTCCCAGCTGACCTGGCATCCCGTCAATGGATCCGCTCAGGCGGGACGATGTCCCGGCTCCACGCAGCTACCCGTCCACAGCAGCAGAACTTGGCTCCCAGCAGAAACTCATTAAACACCTTAGAGTCAAGATGTGGAGCTGTGTTTGGCTCTGTTTCTATGGTAACGGTCCAAATGTGTTGCGATACAGAAGGTTTTATTAGGAAGGCTTTACTGGAACCATGTGACAATGATTTGATCCTTCGGTCCAAATCTTCCTAAAACTGAACATTCTGGCCTTTAACTAGGACCTTTTGTCCAGTAGGGGGCAGAACATTCTCCAGAACAAACTGGAACACAAATATTCTCCATCATCAGCTGATGATGTAGTTGTAGTTCGGAAGAACTGATGACACAAACTCCAACACTCAGTCTGACTAAAAACAGCTTCAGATGCTGTTTGTTCCTCCACACAGGAAATGATGCAAAACAGAAACAGGAAGTGAAAATCTGAAATTATTCAAGACTGGAGGTTTGACCAACCTGAGAGGGATTAGTGAAAGCTGTGAGGTTCATGGGACGTTGCCCAACCTGAGGAGAGAAGAGGCCTGCAGGTTGGGACTAAACACACTTTCATCACCAACACACACTTTCCTCCTAATTGCTGAGTCAGTCTGAGGATTCCTATGAAATGTTCCAATATGAAGAGGAATATTCATCAGAAACCCACCAATAATGAAAGAGAAATGCTTGTTTTTGTGTTTTTAATTAAAAGCAAACAAAGTATTACTTTTTTCATCTTTTTATTTTTTACAAAATTCTCAAACTTGCATGAGAATAAAATGAATTTTAGAGGTTTTTACTCAGTTATTGGTCTGGATTTTAGCTCAGGGTTATGTCAGAAAAATGTTATTATGGTCCAGTTTTGATTTTGGATCATTTGTTTTTGTTTTTGCTGGATGCATGGTTATTTTTACATTTGTCTTTAGAATCCATGTTTACCTGCAGAAATGAACCTTGTGCTTCATGTTTTCCACGTTTTGCATTCAGCTGGAGGATTCCGGATTCGCCAGCAGGCCTCCGTTCGTCCGGCGACACAAACAGAAAAGTTTCCTCCTCTGTCAGTTCACAACATCCTCAGGTTTCATAATGACCGCTGGCTCACAAAACCACAGCGCGGAAAATTTCCAAAACTTCCCCCAGCAACATCCGTCATGAGGCAAGAAAATGTATTTATGGAAAATATGCAAAAGAAATCTCACAGTAAATGATTTTATTTGTTTGTTTTGAACCAAAATGTGTTTTTTTCTTCATGTTTCTCATCCTGTAGCTATTATCTGACTTCTGTTTATAATGTTTAAAAGTAGAAATAAAGTTTAAACTTTAAACTTTACAGCTGTTTCAGCTTATTCTCAGTTTTAACCTAAAGTTGATTCTCTGTCTTGTATTTCATCTTTTTAAGATATGTTGTCCATGTGTAAAGAGAGAAAATCCGCCAGGCTCAGTTTATACGTTGTGCTAATAAACAAACTGAAAATGTGTCATTTTGCTTTTGCTGTGATATTAATATTGGTATTAATATTCTGGTTATTTTTTCCTTCTGTTTCTGATCCTTGCGAACAGAAACGATGGTTTTCTCCTTGGCTTTGGCCCTCAGACCATCTGAACTTGACATTTAGACACTTTGACGTTGATTTGAAGGAAGTTTCCAGTTTTTAACGTGTGACCAGCACAAACTGTGCAGTCTGCTGTTTACAGTAAGCTCAATATCTGGATGACGACACTTTTATTAAATCTGGTGAATATCATGTGGAGGTAAAACGTGTTTGATCAAAATAAGGGGAAGAAATTTGACTCTGTGACTACAGACTAGACCAACATCTGTCCCAAATGTTCAGAGTAAATGAAATGGTTTCATATCTGAATACAGTTTCATGCCTGTCTACACTTCCCGGTGTGGATTTTTAGCGTTGCAGTGAGATAATGTGACCCACCCAGAGGTGACTCAGCTGCCTGCTGGATTCAAGCGGTGAAATATGCTAATTTTTCGGTGTTTTCTCATTTGAGCAACAGGCTGTCGTAGGCGGGGCCTAAAGGCGAGCTTGTGCTTTAAAAGACGGAACCTGGAAGTTTTCAGGCAGATCCATCTGATTCCCAGCGCAGACAGAAACCCGAAACACAGCAAACAGCAAACAGCAAACAGAGAATGTACTCCCGGTCCGACAGCCTCACCCTGACGGTTCAGGAGAGCTTCGCCTTCAGCTCCGGCATGGCGACCCGCAGCACCCAGCCGGAGGTCTTCACCTTCGAGCGGATCCCGCCTCAGGCCACCGCCATGCGCTCCTTCGTGCCAATCCGGCCCAAGAAGCGCTGCACCCGGGTCATGTACCCTGCCAAGGTCCGCATGCACCTCCCGCCGCCGGAGCGCAGCCAGGCCAAGCGCTGGCTGGTCATCCTGTGCCTGGTGGTGCTGTGGCAGATCTACACCGAGGAGCCGTGCGTCGACGTGCCGCTGAGCGCAGACGGCTCCATCAGCGACTACAAAGGCTTCGGCTTCCAGTCAGCCGAGCAGCAGGCCCGGCAGATGTCGGAGCGCAGCGCCGCGCCGGTCTGCTGCGAGGAGGCCGCCCAGCAGAGCGACTCCACCGGCTTCGAGCAGAGCGCAGGGAAGGGCATGGTGGCCCTGCTGGTCTACCACACACTGGGCAACGACAACTGAGTCCCCCGGACCGGTTCCGCTACACCGCACTGATGGGACGAAAAACTGAGCCGAACTGGAGGAGATCCTGAGAACCTCCGGACAGAACCGAACCGGAGCGCCCTGCGCGGCGCGGCCGGGGAGGAGGCTCCGAGCGCCGGCTTCAAGCACCCAGCTGACTCCCACTGCAGGGAGGATGAACCGTCTGGGACTGAGACAGAACCTGGGAGAATGACAGAACTGTGAACACTAAGAAGAAAACAGGAACTTGAACTCCAGAAAACTTGAACTGAATCAGTGACTTGTGCACACAGACGGACTGCACTGAGCCACAAACATGAAACTGTCACTAATGTGGGCGGACATGCCTGAACCTGACACTCCTGTTAACGTTAATATTGATTTTGTATCTATGTCTTATTTGGTTATTTATTTTATTTGCTATTTATTATTTTTGTAATAAAAATCTTGAAATGAACTTCCTGGTTTCTGCCTCTTTACTAAAGTTTTTTGGGTTTTTTCATCTTTAAAATCTGATCTAGAATCAAATAAAAAATGCAACATCAACAGATGTGCATTGAATTAATAAGATTGTATTTAAAGGAACAGTGCACAATAATGAACACTGCAGATTTAGTAATTATGCAGTTCCTGAAACACTGATGGTATAAAAACTGTAAAAGATTTAAATAAAAGTTACCAACAAGTAAACATTAAAACAAAATATGAAGCTGAAAGATAAAGAATGTAAAATGCAAATCTTATAATAAAGAGATTTCTTCTGGCGTAGAGTAAAAATAAGACTTTTAGCTGAAACCTGAGACAGCGTGAGCAGTGTATATAGAAATTCATCTGTTATTATAAAACATAATTGATTTCTATGTAGATAACTCAGAGGGATTCCTCCATGAAGTGAAGAGGATTATTAATACTTCTAAAACAAAGCCAGCTCTGTTTGGCTCGTTTTTCCTTTTCCTCTTGGAAAAACTCCGCTGCCCTGAGCTCAGAGGGAAGTTCTGCTCCGTTCCTACGGGAGCCTGGAAGCTTCAAGCTGCTGCTTTGCATGATTTTCCAACACATTAAATCCTGCAGCCACTTTCCTTTCTTATGGTTTATTGGGCCTGAATCTGCTGGCTGCTGAGTCAGAAGCTGCAGCTTCAGGTTGCATCACAACATCCCCTCATCCCAACGTGAGTCGTCTGAAAAACCCGCAGACCACAATATTATTCTAGTGATGCTGTAGATTATTAATCACTGCGGAGCATTACCTCATGGAGCTGCTGCTGGGGATCCCTGCTGGTGTTGATGTTGAGGTTGCCATGGGGACGTCAGAGGGTTCCAGTCACGTACACCTGCACAGGTAAGATGCCAGGTTTGAAGAGTGGAGGGCAGAGAGAGGAGCTGATTGGCTGATTTGAGGGAAAACACACACAAACCCCAGAGTGTGTGTCACTTCTGGATCTGCTGCTGGTGTGGGGTTCTGGTTCTGGTTATGTACCAGTTTGGATTCAGGTTGTTCGATATCTGACTCTAGATTACAGAGGAGATGATGATCAACTCAAGGCTCCCAGGCTGCAAAGCAATCCCTACTCATCACCCCTCCACCACCGTGTTTGTGTTGATCTCCACGTTGGTCTCATCTTTCACCTCAGCCCTGTTCAGTCCGCTTTAATCCAACTCCAGTTCGTTTTTGGAAGTGTGAATGTGAAATCGAACTCTGATACAGAACAAAAAATGTCAAACCCTCAAACCTCAAACGCTCTCGTCCACCTACAAACCTCAGACTCTGTTTGGGTGAAGTGAACTCTGGTTCAGTTTGAATTCATATGTGAACGCCAAGCGGACCGGAAACCACTCCAAAAACAGGAAGTGGACTACAGCGCAGGGCATTCTGGGTAAATACAACTAAAACAAGCATTGCTAGCCTAGCGCTAGCAGGAGAAATTGCTTGTGTTTTTTTGCCAAAGACAAAAGAGAAATCCTCCAAACGCTAAATTCTCTTTTTGTTTCCATTTGGTGAAGAAGGACGTTGTGTTCAGTGTCTTCAGAAGTTTTCCTGTTGTTTCCTTCAGTGGTTCTTGGTGCAGCGCCCCCACAGGCCAGGAGGGGAACAGGTTGGTTTGACTCAGAGCAG
>CAEGAE010015565.1:0-85141 GCA_903067095.1 Girardinus metallicus | reverse complement strand
CTGTGCATGCGTGGGTTCTCTCCGGGTACTCCGGCTTCCTCCCACAGTCCAAAAACATGACTGTCAGGTTAATTGGCGTCTCCAAATTGTCCCTAGGTGTGAGTGTGTGAGTGCATGGTTGTTTGTCCTGTGTGTCTTTGTGTTGCCCTGCGACAGACTGGTGACCTGTCCAGGGTGTACCCCGCCTCTCACCCGGAACGTAGCTGGAGATCGGCACCAGCACCCCGCCTGACCCCATTAAGGGACAAGGGTGAACAGAAAATGGATGGATGGATGGATAACCCAGCCACTGCTTATCTAAGACTCGCCGAGCAGGAATGGTGCGCAAGCACATCAATGCAGACTTTCACAATTTCTTAAATCTAATTGGACCATTTTTTTTTTTGTTTTGGCATGGACAAGCATTTGAGAAAAGCTGTTTGCTTCTTGTGTTTAGACATCAGCAGATATTTGGATTTCATCTTAGCGAGTTTAAAGAGTTATTGATCATTTGAAGTATGTTGAACATGAGCAGGAAATCTCTCCTGAGATCATTTGATGTGAAAGAAACTGTATAAAGGGAAACCTCAGGAGTGGCAGTATATCATAGACCCCAACAATGAGATCCGTCTGCCAACGTGTTGTTTACATTTTGATATGAACAAACATTTCCAGTCAAACAATCCCAGCTTAGCTGTCCTACTCTGTTTTTGTTCTTCGCTCTCATTTTAATTATATCGGATGTCCATTGTTGCTGTAATCTGCCATGGTCCTGAGTTATCAGTAAGCTTATTTTGGATGTTTTCCCTTGGTGACTCGGTTGACTTTCAGAAGATCAGAGCAAGAGAACAGAGCGCTGAAATTAAAGCATCAGAGTATTGGTTCGCTGAACGAGCTTACGACTGACATTGACATTTCCGCAACTACAGACGTTTGCCTTTAAAGAAAAAAATAGTGAAGAAACTGAAAAGAAACACAAGCCAAGATCAGAGAAGAACTGCAGCTAATGAGAGAAGACAGAGGAGGACGAGGATAAGATGAGGATTACAGATCGATCGGTGACGTTTCTGGAGGACCGAATTACCAGCCAGATTTATACTGAACATGTTGCTCAGCAGTAGAAGACAGTTTCCTAATCCACTTGATGCTTGGTATGGGAAAACCACTAAAAATACCTGATATAAAACTCTAAAACATAAAATAACCTTGTAGGATATTCACAAACTCAAAAGCCAGTGTTGCCATAATAAGCCCTCCCTGTTTCAGGCCAGCCAGGCTTCAAATAATAATTTACTAAATGCCAGAGTAATGAAAGAGAGATCGCCTGAGCTGTTTTTCTATCACTTCTAAAACGCTAAGCAGTGATATGCAAAAGACCTGCATCAGATGGTTGATTTACCTCAAATTCAAGCTTAAGAGCTGCTGATGCGTTTGCCAACTTACTGTATTTTAGCTGCGTCTCACAGCTCAGTGTGAGGAAAAAAAAAAACACACAGAAGCGTTATATTACACATAAATAAAAGAAATACTGACTGAGGCTCTTAAGAAGAAAAAATGTCCTTGTAGATCTTTAAATTACAGAAACTGAAGATCCTCCCAAAGTGATTTTTTTCTTTCTAGCATTATTTTTTGAAGCAAAGGGAAAACAAAACATGGTTTCCTAACTTTTTTTGTGACATTTGATTGGGCCCATACCTAAAATAACTTCTGGAACACGTTTTCCATTGCTTTAATATATACTGTATTTATACGCAGCAGTATAAGCCTGCTGCTGAGCGTAGGGAGACCATTTTGTATTCTTTTCTTTGGTCGGCGCTGTGTTTAATCCTGCCTCAGTATTTACATGATTTCCCAAAATCCTCTTCGCTTCCCTCCCCTCTTCCTGCCTGGGATATGGGCAGTTGCCCAGGGCGACACAAGTCTATATGAAATACAACTTATCTGTCGGGTTGTGTTTTGAAGTTTTTCTTTATTGTTTTCATGCATGTGGAGTGAGAGAGACGTTGTCACTCTGGAGTTTTGAGCGGGCGTCCCTCGCTTGTTGCCGTACGCTAAGTTATGCGTTTTTGGCAGGACCTGACATCATTTAATGTATTATAATTGGTTGGTGGGGTGGCAGAAGAGCTGCTCACCAAGGGATCCATTCGTGCGAACACAGACACCGACTCGACTTTGTTTTTATTGTGATATTAATAAAGACACCCACATTAATGAATCCCTAACCATCTATTTCCTGTTTCTACTCCGTCTGTCTCTGCCGCGTGACTGACGAGCTCAGTATGGATATAATTGGCACTGGCCCCATGCGGCACTGTGATAACAATCCATGGAAATCAGGGATGCAGGGATGTAAACAAATAGTCTCTCTGACACAGATACTTGTACACACGCACACACACTCTCCTCCAGCTTATAGCACGTCTTTTCCCTTTACGCTCGTTCTGCAGGCTCCCACGGCGCTCGTTCTCTTGTTTCGATTCCATCGCTGTTCATCCTTTCTGCACCTTTCCCTTTGCCCCCGTTTATTTTCCTAACCCTTTCCGCTCTGCTTCCTTTTGCTTCCACTTATGCTTTCTCGCAGATCTAGCCGCACAAAACCCTGCCCCACAAACGCAAATCCTTCCGTTTAGTCAGAGAAAGACCTCCAGTAGGAGAAGAAGCAGACACTCGGAGGAAAAGTCGTCCTCCCTTTCCGCTCAGATCGGTCGCTTCTTTGAGGGTTAACGGTTTGGAACAACTGACGCGTTACAGAGCCGGAGAGGCATTAATGTAATGAGAATGTTTTATGAATAGAATATAGCCTGGAAACAATGCACCGATTCATTCATGTTTCCTGCTTCACCCCGTTTGGCTGTCCATTTTTACTAGCATGCTGGGGTTTGCATATTCAGACGGGGATTAAGATATGCGCACATATCTAAAGCAAATAATGAATCTGGTGGATGAAATCTAAAGTCCATGTCAACATTAAAACTGTTTTGTTTTATGCGTATGGAAAAGACACATTCTGAGTAATGATCACTTTCACCTCTTTAGCCTCCAGCATCACACTGGAGAGTCTTTGCAGGCTGAAAGTTAAAATATTTTCACATATAAGCAGATCTTATGGTCAGATGTGCTCAAGATGAGGTTACAATAAATGATTAATTTAACAAAGTGAAAGGAAATTTCATTCAATTTAAACATTGGTGTGTTTTATTTTTTTTATTTACTGGAGGAAAGTAAGTTCTTTGTGTCAAATCCCAGTCTGGGGTCTTTCTGCATGGAGTTTGCATGTCCTCCTTGTGCATTCATGGGTAATTCAGCCTACAGTGAAGTTATTTGGTGTCTCTAAATTGTCTTAAGGTGTGTGTGTGTGTGTGTGTGTGTGTGTATGGCTGTCTGTCCTGTGTGTCTCTGTGTTGCCCTGTAGTGGACTGGTAGCCTGTCCAGGCTGTCCCCCGTCTCTTATCCAATGACCGCTGGAGGTAGGCATCAGCCCCGCTGTGACCCTGCAGACGATGGATGGAGCTGTCCGGAGTCTCAAGGTCACCGACATCGTTGTAAATCGGGACACATCAACGGTATCCGTTACAATAACGAAATCAAAAAGCATAGCTGCGCATCGGTTTAAATCAAATTTATTGGATCCAATTTTCAGGAGAAACTAAATATTCTTTCACCGATGTGTAGATAACCAACGCCTTCTTCTGCATCTTTAAGTGGGACTTGGTGAACCTCCCTGTTCTCCGTCTTTATTCCTGTTCTCCGCCCTGCCATCTGTTTTTTTTATTTTTTTATCCCTTTACAGTTTACATATGTGGTGATTTCAGTCGTCTCTCCACTTAACTTTTATTCATTTCCAAACAACCTCCTCTACTGTGGAAAGAGAAACCTGCATGGACAGCTAGGACATAAACGAATGCATGAGCCATTGGGAGAAAGCAATCTACTCACATAAGTATCATTTAAACAATGGATTCAGCGACTCCAGGCGTTTTAATATGTTGCTATAAATGCAGTGTGCGTGCGTGTGTGTGTGTGTGTAGAGTAAGGTAGCTGTCCTCAGGGCAGCGCTCCACACCGTAGCAGTGGAGAAAACGCAGCTGACCAGCTGTCCCCTAGCTGCATGTCGTCTCTTCTATCTTTGGATCAATCCTGTCTCCCTCTGTCTCTCTTGCAGCGACGTAACGACGCTTCTAGACATGAGATGAGAGTTTGGCAATATTTTATGGGAAAACAAAAAAATCTTAGTTTTTTTTATTTTTTATTACTTATAATTAAGACTTTTCAACGACTGCAATCTGTTTTTAAACAATCTGTAATCAGTTTAGAATAATCCAACCCGAGGCTAACTAGTCGTCATGAGTTGTTACCAAAATCACGACGACAGTCAGTGAGTTTGTGCTGGAGGCCTAAAATCCTAAAATCCAGCACGTATGCTGGCAGGTCACACGACAAAAGTACAAAAGTAGAAGCATTGTTGACGAAAAAATGATCACGAATTTCTACAACAGAATGTACGTTCATCACATCAGCCGAAGACAAAAACAGGATCAAATAGTAAATATGCCTGGAAAATCTGTTGGCGCTAAATCAGCTGACCTAACAGAAACCATTTTTAAAGAAAGTCAAATCTAAAAGGAAGCCTTGATGCACATTCTGCCCTTAAACAGCCCAAATGTGCTGTTTTTATAAATGACGTATTGGATTATTCTATTGGAGTCCCTCTTGCAACCAATAACTCTGTCCCCCTAGCCAATCGGGGATCAATAATCTTCTGACATGACACTTTCAACCCGACTCTACCCGCTTGAAACCCCAGAAAAGTAGGTTTCTAAAACCTACTTTTGTGAAAAACGGCTATAAAAACCACATGAGGCCAAGACGAGCCACTCTGAGTTGGTGTTGGGAGCAAACGGCCATTTCATCACCAAACACAGTCGCATAAGCAACCAGGCAAACTTGTTTTTGGTGAGAAATGTTGTGGTATTAGAGCGTCACATCTCGTGCCGTAAGATGTAACAATCTTTCCCTCTTTCACATTTTGATTTAGGTCTTTCTCTTCCAGAATAGACAAAAGTTGCTCGTTTTCAGACTCGGGCAAGGCCCAGTTCTGCGAGAACAGGATAACGTAAATCTGCTCTGAGAGAAGGAAACCCTCCAAAAGTCTCGCTGTAGGTTTTCCTTTCTCCAGGTCTTCCCCCCCTCTGCACCACTCCCGGTTTTTCTCGGGCTCGTTCATTAAAAGTTCATGCCTTCTCTCGTCTTTGTTTAGCCGCTTAGAAACCACAAAAGTTTTGTTAACCCTCGAATAAAAACTGTTTATGAGAAATCCCGGCGAGCAGAACAAAGTTGGATAAGGATTATTTTTCTTAATACAGGTCCCATTTAAACATACGTTCTATTGAGAGAGAAAAAAAGACAGTTTGTAATATCCGTGGTCTGATTTGGGAAACAAATCTTATCCCATTTTGGTTTTAAGTGACTTCAACAAAGACAGCTGAGCCCGAAAATACCCGCTGCTCCTATTGCAGTGTCAGAGAATTAGATAAATCAGAGAAAAATGTGTGATTTGAAGCAGCGCTTACCTCGGCAATATAACGCTTTAGAGTTGTTTCACACAAAAATATCTTGTTGTTACAGCATTTTACAGCAATTTACCTCAGCAAGAGCAGAAAGAAAGAAAAAACGTATCATCCGTGGAAATACGGTCTCTATGAACACATGCAGATTTGGTTTGGTGATGTTATGAGGAAAAGCAAGTTTGCACATTTGGACTTGTCTGGATTTTAGCATAACCGCGTTTACTCACATATTTTAACGCGCATTTCGGCAAAACGATCAGTTCTTGAAATGACTGCCCTCGTTTCACAGCTGCAATCGTTCATAATCTCGAGTACCAGCTGATTACAATTAAGGATTTGTTGAGTGGAGTAAAATACGTGTGCAATTTAGAGAAAAAAATGTAATAAAGTCTGTATAGTTATGAGAAAAGCTGCCAAGGTGTCAAGAACGTGGCAAAAAAAAAAACCCAAAAAAACCGCCAATGCGTCAGCGCTCGGCTTATTCGGACAAATTTAAATGCTAATTTGTTGCTTGTTCTCGCTCTTCGATTTTCCTGAGCGTGATTTCTATCTGTCCCTCGAGCCTCTCCTCAGGCTCTTTGTTCTCGACAATACTCGATCCACACAAAGACTTTCCCATTTCACCAAATTAATCGCGGGATCAGACCTCGCCAACCCCCACCCCGCGTCCTCCCGGCCAGTCTGACTCATTTCTGTCTCTTAGTCCACCTTTTCTGCACCATTGAAATGCACCTGCATTAAAAAGGGAACTTATTGTCGTCAGAGGAATGTGTGTAGGCCAGATAAGGTGGATTATTTCTAGGGAGGAAACACAAGAAGACAAAAAGCAACAAAAAAAAAAACAAAAAACTGACAACTTGTTTGTTTTATTTTCTCCTCAATCAGCTGCAACATTCCTTAAAGTGCTTCGAGCCACTGCAGTGCAACAACTCCTGTATCAAATGTACTCAGGACTTAGACATGAGCTGATTAAATGGCCGCAGCACTCCTCCCCCTTTTTGGGAAGTCCAGCATTTCTAATTCATAAGTAAATCGCTATGGGCAACACAGTTTATGGTTTTAATCACAATTAGGAAGAGCCAACTTTGCTGTGAGAACTTTTTTTTTTTTCCACTGCTCTTCTTAATGAGAACATTTTTATGATTTATCTGAGGTTCTCTGTTTGCACTTAGTGCCCAATCACATTACATGCAGTAGCAGGATAATTCAGACATATATTGTGACTTGGTCACAATATTTTAACTAAAAATCTGTTGATTGTAAAACCGACCTTGATGTTGAACAGACACACTGATATTCTAAGGATAACACTGTGAATACATCAGAACTTTGATTTCAGATTTTATTCATATCATTGAGTTTAAAATCCCACCGTGTTCAGAGTTGCTTTGTTGCATAATAAATGAAACATTGATCAACATTTTGATGTGTCATGATATCATCAATTGTTGATTTTTTGATGTAAAGCACTTTGAACTGCTTTGCTACACAAATAAACCTGATTCATCGATTGATTGATCGATGGGAACTATAGATGGTCATTTCAATGCAGCGCAGAAGTATGGGTTTGTGTTCGATCTGATTTGTTTTGCCCATTATTCAGCTAAATCCCAGTTAGAGTAGATGCTTCTGTAAACATAAGAGCTCAATCGGACTTTGACTGAGCCATTCTGACCTGATGTAGAATATGTATGTTTAGCGTTCCTGTTCTGTTGGAAGGTGATTTTTCTGCCCCTGATTTAAGTCTTTTACCACGTACAGTGCGCTAGATTTTATTCAGCGATATTAGAGCAAAGGGGACTGAAAACAAGCACATGCCACACTTTTCAGATTGCCGTTCCAAATCAAGGCACCGCTCTGCGTTGGAGAAGTGAAATGAAACAAAATAAATTAAAGTTTGTGGTTGTAAGGTTACCAAATGTGAAGAAGCGTACATCTTTTAAATCTTCAAAAGTATGCATTCAGACAAAAACTCACAAGTGGAGGTTAAAATATACAAAATATTTGCCGTCTGCGGTCTCACCGTGACGAGTGCGTCTTTCAGGATGTTGGGAAATGTCGGGTTTGGGCTTACAAAGACCACCATTACAGTTAAACGGGGTTTTCCTTTCCAACGCCAATCCAACAGATGAAACTGTTGAACTGACCAGAAATGTCTTGATATGAACTAGATCTGTTTGTCTTGAGTGAGTTTTTTCCAGCAACCGCTGCTGCATAAATAAACTGAATTGAATCGGAAGCTCTGCTCTCGCCGAGTGACTGAACTTGCCTCGTTCTTAGCAAAGAAAAAGTGAAACAAGAAGCATCTAAAATAAATCTTAATTCTTGCCATTCAGCTCATGTAAGGCACAATTTTCAGACATTCTTCACACTTTTCTATCTCCCTCTTTCCATCTAGCGGTATCACACAGAATCTTTAGCATGCACAGACTGATAAGTGGATTTTCAGATGATTATCTTTTCCATGTGTAATCCATCTTACATAAAATCCTCAGTTTTGCTTTTTTTTTTTTTTTTACAATTTTTGTTAAATTGCTTCTGGCACTTGACTGCGCTTTCTTAACCTGTGGTATTAAATCAAACATTGTGTAATTTATTCAAAAACATTCTTTTTCTTTTTTAAATTATCACAATAATTTAAGTCTAACTCGCAAACATGGATGCCCACACCCCAAAGCTTCCTCCACTCTCTCTCAATAAGTGACCTAAGTGGCCTGGCAGATTAAATGTGTTTAATTAGGAGGTGATTACATGACGGCTGACACAGCAGGATGAGGACGTCTTCATCTGATCCTAGCGGTTGTCACACATGGATAAACACTTCCCCTCCATATGTCTGCCCTGTTTATCCTTAATTTCACAGCTTCTCTTCACTTGCTTCCTTATTTAGTATTCTTATTGTTCATTAAAATATGCTCAAATGACCTCCAGGTGTCCTCCAAACACACTCGGGCACCGTAAAAGTGGCTTAAAATCCAAATTAAACGCAAGTGCATCCATTAGAATATTATTCAAAAAGTCCATCTGTCGCGATGTTTCAACTCGAAGTGAAAAACTCGTATAGAATATTTTATATATTTTAAGGACTTCTGTTTATTTTGCTGATTATGGCTAACAGTTAATAATACATTCAGTTTTTCAGAAGATTACATTACAGCAACAAAAATGTTTTTTAAATACGGAAAGTAAATTTATGCACATGAACAGCAAAGTATGTGAACTGCATGCTTGGCCGGAGCTCCTTTTCCATGAATAGTTTGTGTTAAAGCAGCTTTCCGAAGCAACACAGCGGCCTGTCTGGTTAGACTGTAACCACATATTCAGGCTCGGCTTCACAAGGAGGCTGAACCAGGACTGAAAGTAGCAACGAATGGCATCAGGAACATAAAATCTAAAAGCACAAAGAGCAGATCAGTAAAGAGACGGATGGGAATGTACGGGAAGACGTTTAAAGCAATACTAATTAACAGAGTATGGCAAGCTCTGTTGAGCAAGACTCAAACGCACAAGCAACATGCAAGTGCCGACCTGGGTAACTGAACTGCAGACTCTTCTGTGCCACCAAAATAAAGAAATATTTCACTTTTTCAAAAATTTTAAATTTAAAACGCTTAGACCGGGCAAACCTGTACTCTGGGGTTTTTTTCTACACAGAAAAGAGAAGCTTTAAAACGCACTTTGGGATTTATGAGACATTGATGTAATTTTTTTTTTTTTGCAGAGGAAGAATGGAAAAACAATTGAGCATTTTGAACAAAGTTTGACAGATTCAAACGAGAAAGCTCAATCAAACCTGGACACAAATATTCTTCCTGGCCAACAAGTCAAGAGCGTCCCAACCGATTATTATTAGACTTATGAGTCGATCACCTTTTTAATTGCTCATGCAACTCTTACAGAGCACCAATGAAAATATTATGATTCTGTAGCCCAAAAATAGTTTTGCAAATTTCTGAAAAATATGTCCGTGCAGTCGACACCGTCTAGTAGCGAGGCTGTAATGGTTGATGATGTGTCTCAGTCGTCCTGTTTTGAGTGCTTCCACGCATTATCTTGAGCTGCAGACGGTTTTGCTCTCAGGGCCATGGCAACTTGTGCTTAAATGCCAATAATGCAGAACATAAAAGAACAAAACCAATGTTCTTTTATGTGCGACAGGAGAGGTAAGAAGAGCCAAAAGGAAGAATTCAAGAGAAAGAAAGAAACAGGGGAAAGTGAAAGGCAGAGCAGAAGAACAAGGGGTGTTAATAAGCAGAGAGAGAGAGGTGAAAATGAGGCCAAATTCTTGTTTTAATCATGTGTGGGAGGATGAAAGTGGAAGTCTTTGGGTTTTTTTTTTTTTTGGTCTTCCTCCCTCCCCTCCTCAGCGAAGATAAACATTGTATGCGCAAATGCATGAGTTTGCTAAGATGGGAAATAAGGGCTTGGATCATTTACATCTGAACCTGAGCAGAGCGAATAAAACATGACTTTCAGTAACGTTTGTGTGTCTTAAAACCACAAAAGAAAAAAAAAAAAAAAAAGCAGCAAGTTTCTTAACATCCACCAGCTTCACTGCTGGCTCAGATGGAAAAACTCTCAAGTGTGGAGGCGTTTATGTATCTATCACATATTGGTACAAGCCAAACTTATGAAGTGAACAAGTGAACAACTGTGAGGCGGCGGCGCGGGGCGTTTGTCCTCTGAACACGCCATCGGGTTTCTTACATATGAGCCGTCGGAAAATAAATCCCACTAATTTGAGCCTCAATTCGCAGAAGAATCAGGGGGTTATATTGAGTGTGTGTGTGTGCGTGCATGTGTGTGTGTGTGGTGGTGGTCAAAGCATCAAGAGGAAGATGGAGACAGATGGGTCACACAGTTATCCCTCTGTGGGTCTGGAGCCGGAGCCGCTAATTACATCTTAATTAAATATGACCTGCGTGTCCGCCGCTCCTCCTCAGCCGCAGAAGACGCGTCTCTCTCCGTGGGTGTGTTTTTGTTTGTGTGTGAGCCAGTGAACGAGGGGGCAGGACTTGAGAAGTGATGATTGAGTGCAACACGAGTCGGTGTCAAGGGGAGCGTTTCCTAGAATTGCAAACACTTCCGTGCATTCATGGTGTCCGTGGCGATCAATCATGTAAATAAGGGGCATCGGAGGGAATAAGTGTCTGTCCTGTCAGCGAGATTATTTAAAGAGCACGCAGTGTCCTCCGCATAGACGCCAGCAAATGATCAGATTAGTTACTTTTTTTTATTATTGCAGTTCTTCTGCCGTCCACGTAGCTGTTGCTTCGCTATATGTTCTCCATCAGGTTGATTCATGAACCTTTACCAGCTCAGAAAGCCATTTTGTAGGAAATACACCACAGCCATGTGTTGTGAAGATGGGAAAAAGATAGATCATTGTTCTTTCTCTCACACACACACTTCCTCGTGAAGGTATTTTTCTAGAAATCTTTCCCATTACGTCGCATTGAAACCACACATGTCTGTGTTTTTGATACATTAGATACCAGACCAACACAAAATAGTGCAAAACTATGACATAGCAGGAAAATAAAATGCAGTTTTAATTTCATTTCAATTCAGCTTTCTTTACTCTTTGTTAGGGAACACTAGTGAATGCCACCGTTGAAAAAGCCGGCAGTTTGGCACAAAACTGCTGTGTGAAAATGTACGTTATTTGTTATCAAGGTCCAGTCAAAACCCATTTGAGAATCTAACTGCTGCTCAGACAAAGTCCAAATGAAGCTGAATTTGAACTATTGTGCTAAAATTCTGAGCAAAATTTACACTGCTATGTGCTGGTTTATTGCTGAAAATCCTGATACAATTCCCCAAATCTTGATGTTTCAAGGTGACAAAATGTTTTCAAATCACTTGGGCAAATGAGAGGCACTAAAAAACACCAGTTTGACCTACAAAATTAGCTCTGTAGGTAATTTTGTAGCTTCAGATGTCTAAAAGATACTATTGTTGTCTTTGTTTCAGATTTTGAGATTCCTTTTGAGAAGGATTTAAACTTTTGATGATCACTGCAACCTCACGCATAACTATGCATATTACAGTAAAAGGGTTCACAACAATTTAATGATGCCATTGTGATTACGTGAAACTGCCAAAAGCGCCATATTGGTATATCTATATATTCCAGACCAAGGCGGTCCTCTATGGGCGAATTTTTCTGCCATATTTTGAGAGTACACATTTTCAGTCTGAAAGCAGGATTTCAAGTCTTTTGTTCTCAAAGCTTTAAATACTTTTGCTTACATTTTTATTTTGAAAGCAGAACTTCATGTCTTTCTTCTAAAAACTTGTAAAGCTTGTACTTAAAACTTCTCCTTGCACTCAGACATAGTCTCTGCTCGGACTCTCAGCTCTCCTACGAAACATTTCTGCTTGCTTCTGGAACAAAAAATGCACAGTCGCCTGGCAACCTCTTATCCGGTAGAATGAAAGTGTTGTACTGGGTGCGTTAGTTTCCTTTTAGAGGATGTGCCTGTATGGCTACCATCTGTAGCAACCTGCACCGCCCACTGGATGTAGGACGAAACAACGGCCTCAGCTTTCTGCTCCATGTTACACTAAACATCCGCCAGCAGTGATACTGATCGTTCACAGCTACAGATCTTAGGCAGGAGTTTGTTCACTCAACCAACTCCCTACATCCAGTGGGTGGTACAGGTTGCTACAATCAATAGTAGCCACACAGGCACACCCACTAGAAAGAAACAAACGCACCCAGTACAACACTATCATTCTATTGGCTGAGAGGTTGCCAGGCGACGATGCCAAAAGGCGGTTCCAAAAGCAAGCAGAGAATGTTTCCTAAGCGAGCAGAGAGTTCTGCAGGAGTGCGAGGAGAGAGGTTTGAGTAGGCATTACAGGCTTTCAGAACGAAAGACATGTAATCTTGCTTTCAGACTGAGAATGTGTGCTCTTGAATTATGGCAGAAAAATTCCCGCATAGTCCACCACATGTACCACAGCAGTGTGGGCTCTCATCTCCATGAAAACCATGTCACAGTGTCACTCGGACATTACCGCTGCATCACATTTTTTTAGAGAGACGCTTGCTAATCGTCACTTCCTCGTCTAAAGGAGGCCTGATTGGAATTATTTTAAAAATGACATGTTCAAAATTTGCTGCGAAAGGAAAAGTAGACGGTGAAATTTGACAATTCAAAGATGAATGGACGGAGCAATTGCATTCATTCTCCCTCCAACCATCCCGAGATTGATTGCCTAATCTGCCAGGCGGCCGTAGCCATGATGGAGGTCTCCAATTTGAAATGGCATAACAAGACTCAGCAAAGGCATTTCGAAGAAACATTTCCTCAATGACACAACAGAGAGTGGCATAAAATGTAAAATAGTTCTTCGTTCCTGAGGTGTCTACGTATTTGTTGAACTGAAAGGACTTTTTGTGTTATTAGACCGCCTGCTTATGTTTAATGACATGGTTGAGTTATTTTCATTGCTACTCTGTTATGGCATGTAGCATGACAAGACTCTGATAGAAGGACTTTGATTCATTTAAAATTTAAGGTTTGTGAAACTGGAATAACATAGACAAGCACTCTTGGTATGAGTTTCCAATGCAGACTGAAGCATATGGATTCTGTTTAATTGCCTTTATCGCCTCAGTTACTGTCCATAAATACAACAAAACCTCAACCCTACCATTGTTGGTGCGCATCGTTCTGGCCGTGATGCCGTTCGTCCCGATGGGATGATGAATTCCAGCTCCATCCACAGCTCCTGCCTCACCCGGCTGCTTCAGAAGCTCCGTCAGAGTCCTGAAAGAAGAAAGGGAAACATTGTCTTGGGAACGTCTTTGGATTCTTTCCCCATTTGAGTGAATTTACACAAAAAAACAAAAAACAAAAACAAAGCACCGCAGGAAGAAAAAAAGGAAGTAAGTGCTGAAATGAACTAGGATTGCTTCACAACAGGACGGGTAGCGAAAGGGCATAGCAGATTCATGAAAAATAGGGGAAAAGAGGGGAAAAAAGCAACGTTTTGATGTTGACACATTATGAAACGACACGTTTCAAAAGGATTATTCGCATTAATAAAAGAGGGAGAAACTGCTCGGAACGGAGCATGAGAAACAGGAACGGAGGATGAAAAAGACTAGTCTTTGGTTGCTTGCCAGCAGGGAGTGCCAATCATTTACAGAAAATAAATATATATGTAGGACAACGTCTCCTCTTATCATCTTTTCGGGGTATTTTTTTTGTTGTTTTTTTTTAAGCCTTTGAACAAGTTCTGATGGCATCGCAAAACTGGAACACAGGCAGGAAGAGGCCTGCCGATTTAACTCTTTGGAAGCAAAGAAGAACAGCGAATCGTAGTCGACAGAAATCACCGGGTTGACTTCGCTCTAAGTGGACAGAATAATTATTACTTCAGAATCCAATGAACTTATTACAATTCCTGCATATGAATTTCCCAAAAATCTTGAAGATGTGAAGAATACTCCAGAAAATAAGTTTTAATGTTTTGCCTTACAGTGACGTAATTTTCATCAAATATATTTATTTCTATTTCTAAAAGCAAACAATGGAGTAGAGCAAAAAAGATTTGTAATTTTTCCTCACGGCTAAATAAAAAAAGAACAAATAAACAGCTTTATCGAGTTGTTCTCTTGTTAAAAAACAAACAAAACGAATACAACAAAGCAAAAATAAGAAACCGCCGTCAATCTGTCGACAAGGAAATTATAGCAACATGCCCAGGGAAACAGCTGTGACCCGAGCGCTGTCATCAAGAGGAGCCATGAATATTTCCTCGCCGTTAATCTCACAGTTGAAATCGTCAGCAGGCTTTCTAACATGCATTAGAGCAATTCTCTTTTGATTAGCATGCTGTGAAATAGTCGTGTGTGAGCTTATTGGAGCGGTAAGTATAAAGACATTAGCACAGCGCTGTGTTGGAGTCCAACGCTGCGGACGGTAAGAAGCAGCACTACGAGAAAGTGTGTTACAGCGGCTCGATGTACAGCTGGAACTAGATATTTACATAAACTGCATAAAGAGGCAAATCTTTTTTTTCTCTCTCTCTCTCTCTCTCACATGTCAGACTAAAGTTTTCCAAGTTTAGGTCAGTTAAAATGATTCAGTTTTGCTAAATGCCAGGATAAGGATCAAAGTATTTACTTTTATATTCTTTAAATGATGATGGTGTCATGGCTTTCTAAGCCACTAATCCACATGTCTCAAACTCACCATAGCTTTTTATGTGGCCCTCTAGACTCTAAAGGGAGACATAAATGGAACCGTCGAGATAACAGTGTGCTTAAATATTATTTTATCAATCAATTCAAAGCAGTTTTTATGTGTTTTCTTCCAAATTGCATCAATTAGTCCCTCTAGTTTCTTGTGAATTATCGTGGAAATTCACGCAAAATCAACAAATCGCTGAACTTTTTCGCGCTAATGCATAATTCTCAGTTTATTGCAGATTTTTCACAAAAATTGTGAAGAACATTGGATCTAAGGGACTGTTTACTCCCACCTGCAGGGGGCAGTATATCTTCTACTAAACAGCTGCCTCAGCCTTACTTTATGTCAAGTTATAATCCATGAAAATGATACAGCGCGTAACAAAAATTCACATAAGTGCAAATGTTTCTAAATTACTAATAGACACTTTTTTATTGCAAAAAAAAAAAAAAGTAAAATCAAAAACAATTGCGAAATCCTGGAGGGACTGAAAAGATGTTCAATATTATTTAATTGTAAGAATTTATTTATATTTTAACAGTTTAACGGGTTTTATCAATACATTCTGGGGCAACCGGCCCTTTAAGAGCATTCATGACCTTGACTTGGCCCAAAAGGAAGATGAGTATGACACCACTGCTCTACTACGTTAATCCACAACACAAAAGTATTAACTTTTGAACATGTTTTTGTGGTCTGATAAACTTAAAAAAGGAAGCTGGGAAGTACGAGGGTGGCGGTGTCATGATCTGTCACAGGAGTGACTGTTATGTTTCATAAAACGGATGGCGTCATTTTGAAAGAAGATTATTGAAAATCATTAAAGCAACATCTCAACATCTCTTCCAGAGAGTTCAACTTTGGACGCAAATGGTTCTTCTAAATGGAAAATGACATAAGCAAAAAATGAAGATAGTTAAAAATGAAAGAAAACAAAGTCAGTATTTTTGGAGAGGTCATTATATAGCTGTGATCTGAATCCCATAAAAATCTTGTTGGCAGAGGAGAAATGTTTGTGTGAGCAAGACTGATTAAAAACCTGAATTAGTTAAACTGGTTGTGTGAGGAAGAATGGGCCAAAGATCCAGTAAACTATTGCCTACTGAATGCAAACCAAAAATGTTTGACCCAAGACATCAACCTTAAAAATGCTCCAGCTAATTATTACATCATTTAAGTTATGTACTTGCAATTCAAATGCTAGTAGGCATGACTGGTAAAAGAGTTTGTGATTTTAACCCTTTCATGCATTAATTATGATCCTTTGCGTCAGGATTTTTTTCCAAATTTTTTTGATTTTCTTAAGGCATTAAAAAAAGGTAGGAAGAAAATTTTGTACATTTTTTTAATTTTATTTCATTTTTTTAGGTGAACAATTGTAATTTTCTCCAAATACAAGGTTGTTATTTGAAAAATACATCAGTAGTGTTGTTCTTTAGGGGTTATCTGATGTCACAATATATTTTTTTTTACCTGCAAGAGTCGTCTACAGTAGAAGGAGGGACAGGGTCGGTCGGCGTGCTTTTTTGTCTGTCAGCCATATTGGATTTAACAAAAATAATTTCTTGCATTTGCAGCTGATGGCCAGTAGTTGATAGTGTAATTTTTGATGCATTACTGTCCACTTCAGTGGTCTGTGTGGATTTATAATATAAATATCCACAAGAAGCACAAGAAAATGGCTTTTAGACAGCTGTCCACTGTAGTGGCCACTATGCAAGAAAGGGTTAATATTTCCCCTTGTTTGAAAAAGTCAAACAATTGTCAAACCTACCCAACAAAAAGAATAAACTCATGGAGGTCTGTCAGGTCTAAATAAAATCCTCCACCTTCCTTCCCAGATTCCTCTCTTGTTGATTGTCTTCACTCTCTCTTGCTGCATTTTTCTTGTGCTGCTCTGCAGGCATTTTTCATTCCAAAAAAAAAAAGAAGAAAGAAAGAAACCGACGTCAATCAGAGTGATGTTTTTTTGTGTGTGTGTGTGCAGCGTTAGAAAGGCTGGAATAGACGTGCTCCTAAAACGGATTACGGTAACGCAAAGGAAACACGAGGAGATTAAAATAATGCTCTGACAAAACCTGGGAACCGATGTAGGTCTGGATAAGACTTAATTTTTACTGGATGTTTGGGAGAGACAAGCACGTGCTGTTTGCTAGGGGCGGCAACGTAGAGATCATAGAGATTATTCAAAAAAATATATAAATAAAACCCACAAAAATGAAAATATGGAAAGTCAAAAAGCTCCACACAGAAACAAAGAAGTAAATGGAGTGGGAATCAGCACTGCAAGATTCCCACGTCTCATGTTGGAAGTCGTTTTGTGCTAGATATCAAATACTCTGTCACCTCTGATCTGTTTACTTAGGTAAGATGTATATTTAAAGACAAATGATTCAAAGGTGACCTATTATGCTTTCTTGAACAGGTTAGGATAGGTCTGTGGCCTACACAAAACATGTTATTACATTTTGTGCACAAAATCATTCTCAGATAACGAGATTTTAGTCTGGTGTTCTGCCTATTTTGAGGTCTTGTCACTTTAAATCCAAAGAAGCTGCTGTGGGCCACGCCCCCCTTTTCATGTGCAATGTTTACACTCGCACATGAAAATGACTGCAGACAGAAGTGCATTTCTGCAATCGTACATCTTTGAAAAGCAGAAGTGGAGTCTCCTGCACAACCGACAAGAATGAAGCAAGTGGTTTCTGAGTGGTAAGTCTTTTCCAGCAGCCATTGTACAGTGCGTACAGTGATAAAACCAGCTGAACAAATATGCTGCAGCTCTGCTTCGGTTGCCAGGTAACGGCGCAGTGCCCATCAACTGGGAGGTTTTTGAAACAACTCGTTTTCCAGACACCAAAAACATGGAATTATTTCCATCTGAGTGTTGTTGGGTTTATTTTTTAGCACTTTGGTTGTTTTTAGAAGCAGATGACACCCAAATGGAGGCATAAACACACACAAAGTATACATTTTGCACAATAGTTCCCCTCCTAGAACCATTTTTACTCCCTGGCTCCTCTACGGTTTTGTGTCTGTGCATACATTATGTCCACACTACAAACAAGAGTTAACACATTTTGCAGGTAGTCATTGACTGACACCGTGAAAGTGCTATTTTGACTCTGCAAACATTCCCTGTGGTACAGTTTCTCCAAAGTGTCCCCACAAGAGGACTGCCAGCACTGACTCAAATCCATATTTTATAGACGAAAAACAAACATAACATGTTTGGAAAATCTAATTTAAAAGGTATTTCTTTTCCATCCCTTGACATTCTGCTCACAGTTTAAGAGCCATTAAAGCAGCCGTCAGCTGTTCTCAGGGACTCAGCTTTTCGCTGGGAATAAAAATGGGAACACTGCTGGAAAACATAGAACTCAGCAAAACGTCTCTCGCACAAATTAACATTTGGGAGAACATTTATTAGAAATCAAAGCTCCACTGGGGAAGGCGAGCAAAGCTGAGTTACAAGAACAAATCTGGAAAAAAAAAAAAATAAAAAATAAAAAAAATAAAAAAAAAATATATATATATATATAACATGCAAATGGTAATTTTGGGAGCAGGTGAAATCAGCAAGAGAAAATTGCTACAACAGGGATCGGCCAGTTGTAGAGGAATTATGGTATTGACGCGCCGTACGGTAGGAAAGCCCCTCAAATATCTATATAAACTGGCAGTTCATGCCACATGTACCATGTTATACATTGTTCTCCTTCTCAGTTAATGCTAACTAACTTGCTAATGCTTGCATGTCGACTACATTAGCTAACGGCAATTTAAATGCTAATGTTTATCGGATAAATTAACATTATTGGAAAACAATTATTAAAAAAATCAAAGTACTAATTGGAGGAACTACAATTCAGCCTTCTAAGGACAACATAGACCAACAATTTCCTTAAGCTAATATGTTAATATTTGCATGTTAGCTGGCCATACTGTAAATGCCTATAAAACACATCCACAGATACTCAAATACACAAGCAATATCCTCTTTATTCTCCCACTTTGACCAGTCCATTTTCTCATTTATTAGCACAAAGTAATATGCTAATATTAGCATGCTAGCTGCCGTTAGCTAGTAGTAGCGTGTACGTTAATAGCTAAATGTTTGTTGGGTAATGAGAATCAGGGAAAACAAGCAGGCTAAGTTACTACCCTCTCAAAATCCATGACGCATATAAAAACACTATATAAAATACGGAGAAATAAAGTAAAAAAAAAAAAAAACTTTAGAAATATGGATGCTGCAATTTCAGGCAAAACACAAATGCTACAACTTTTATTATGCAGCGCCTGAAAAAGCTGGTTGCTACAAGAAATACCCATAAAATTTTCACTTTTATCTTTCATCCAATTTCTCTTTTTTCTTAACCAATCCTGTTTTTAAATAACTACAGCACCTTGGGCCTTCAACTCTAACTTTCTAGTCATTGTCCTCCATGTTTAAAAGTACCGTATTATTCAGCAAATGTTGTTCTCTATGCTTCTCCTTGAAATCATCTTCTACGCTTTTCTTATCCGTTTCAATCTCTGCAACTTTGCAAGTCTGACTCATCGCCACGCTCTCGTTATCTCCTCCGTTTTTGATTTTATCGTCACGAAGCCTTTATCTTTGTTGGTTTCCTAAATCTGTGTCACACTCATGTTGATTTTCTCTTGTTACGTTGGGTGAAAGCGTAGGCTTTATAACTTAAGTTAAATCTATACAGAGGTCGTTTTTTTTTCTCTCTCTCTCAAACATTAACGTCTCTGAGAACCTCATCACTGTTTCTGGTCTGCAAGTCCTTCGGCCCACTTTCTACTTCTTCTCCATCTTTCTGCTTTTTTCTCTCCCTCACTGAGGATGCTCTGAAATACACTAGTCTAACCTGAGAAATTAGCAGTCTTTGATGTTATGAAGTGGATTCTGAGGAGATCAGAACCCTATAAACCTGCCTTAAGAGTTCAGACAGTACAATCATGTCTGCCGTATCTGCAGATATTTCTTCGGGGTTTTATTTATTTATGTTTCTTTTTTCCATTTCAAAAAGTTTCTACCTTCTGTTTCCAGAGACAAGAATACTTTTTTTTATACCTTTGCACAATTGTTGCATTGAGTTGCATGAGAACTAATGAATAACTGAAATGCAGAAAAGTGATGCAAAGCAAAAGCAGTGCAGGAAGGTGGGAGAGAACGGGGAAGCGTAGATATCAAGAAGAGAACTTGCCCAGCCTCTGTGGTGAGGAGAATCTGGCTCTATGAATTGCTGACATGCAGCATTTCAAACAAACAAAAAAAAAACGTGCAGCACAGCTATTAATATGTCCATATGACATATTCACACGCATGCAAGTATCACACACTTTTCTTTTTCTGAATCAAGGTTTTTTTTTTAATTTTGCCCCACAAAATGTTTGGTTAGCCTTTGCACCTTGTAGCACAGATACGTTTGTGAATAAAATGGATCTGGGACGAGTCTGTTTAAAATAAACGAACGAATGAACAACAGAGTTTTGCTCTTCTAGTGCGTTTTCTAGAAGCAGTGATCCTCGATTACAAAACGTGTAATACTTTCCTGGTGGTTTAGACTACTTTCAAAGATGCAGGTAGACGGTAAACAGTACCAAATAAAAGTGTGCACATAGTGCTCTGAAATATAAAACATTTAGGGCTTTTCTGTTCAAACAACTAAACTGAACAAAAGAATGTGTTATTTTTGTCTTTTATTTTTCATATCTTAACATTTTTCTCTCAAGGCAGGGCAAAAAGTGACAGCGGCTGATGTTCAGACCTTTGAAGATTCGATTTGATCGGTGGGAGGTAAGCTGTACTTATTACGTCTTTCCTCTTTTTTTTTTGACAGAAGTACAATGACTTTATCACTTATGATCATCGCTGATTCCAAATGACTCTACCCTCTACTTTGACTAATCCGTAAAATCTTATTGTGTTTTTTTTCTTCCATTTAATGCAACAAACACATGTACAACATAAACTCAGGTGCAAAGTTAAGCTCATAGTTTCACACTTGTATTGTTAGCCTCAGCATAACTCTATTCCTGATTTCATTTGTCGATTGAATTGCCGAGTGCCTCAACAGATTTCGCTACATGGTTTGGCAAAAAGGAATCCATCCTGCTGCAGCAGCTTTCAGTTATACATTACTACTGTCTTCCGTATTTAGAAAGAAAAATGAGACTTTCTCAACTTTTAATTAAACCTAAAAAACTCTCCTGGGACAAGATGACATTATTAAACCATCACATGACAACATTTCCCAGTGAAAATTGCCATTTGCATCGTAATAACAAAATATTTTATACTAACAGATGTTAATGAGATTTCCCCGACTAATATATTTAATCAAACTGCAAAAATAAAATAAATAAATAAATAAAGAGAGTTGTTGTGTATTTAATAAGAGACATAAAAAGGCTTGTGGAGCCCACCGACTGAGAACAAGCGGTGAAGCAGATTAATATCTGTGGAAATTGCTTCAGACAGAGGCAATCGTTTAGCAGCAAGAAATCTTTTCAGTCAAGCGCAATTAGTGATCATTCAGTCGTTTACAGGGGGGCGGGGGGAAACGGATTAGCTGCTGAAGTACATTAATATTCACGCTGCATAAAACTTCTCTGAGGTGAAACACGTTCGGCTAGACGGTGACGGCGTTCGGCTGGAGGTTCGTTGTCTGGGGTTTTTCCACAAACAGCAACAGTGAAGACAGATGAGATTACTTATTTTAGACGGGGGATCAATCCTTGAATGTCCGATGGCAACAGATCGGGGGGCTGCCTAAACGCTTGCTAGTACAATGTACTGCCTATTCACCCAACGCTCATGAAGAACCTCGTCTTCCCCCACGCAGCTCCCTATAGACTAGCGGCAGCAGCAATTAGTAAACACCCAGTAGAACCGCGACTGTGCTACGAACTACTTCTCAGTCCATCACACGTAGAAACATTGTTTTGATGAAGAGCTGAAGAGCGAGAGTCAGAAAACGTAGGGGGTTCTTAAAGAGACAGAGGTCAATTTCAAGTCAGAGACATTGGATTCTTTTCAAAAGAATTTGCGAAAAATTCTTTTTTTTTTAAAAAAAGTCAGTTGTAGACGTTTCTTAGCTCACTTGATCTGCCTGGAACAGTGGATGTGCAATTAACTCGGATATTTTGCAGTAACCCTAATTCCTTGGGCAAAGTTACACAACCCTTGCTTTGGAAAACGTTGTTCTTCCTCAGTGAAGAAGCTAACATGGCTACAAAGTCCAACTCGCAGATTCTTAGTCTTGGTTGCATAATTGAATTTGCTCCATTGCTTCCAATTGTCAGAGAGCTTCTGATGCTAAAAAATAAAAACAAGATGCTCTGGATTGTTCTACAGAGACCCACTCATACGCACAAACAGATCCCGGGTCTATCTTGCAGCAGCTTGCAGCTCAATCACTCCTCACTGTCACAGCAGGTTAGTTTACACTACAAGGCCCCCCGCAGACGATTCCAGGGGCCCATGAAGCCTAGCACGGCGACGAAACCTCGCTGTCTGAGCCGCTGATGCTGGATAATTGCATCGCAACACTACATCATGCATCGTGTCACCTACAGCTGTTCTCGCCAAATCAGCCTCCACAAAACCTTAAGGCATATATGGACGGGCGTTCACACACACATACAGATCCGTTGACGTTGCTGTGCCTGGAGGGAGTCTAAGCGACGCCACGAAGGAGTGGCTCTCTCGGGTGGGATTTACATAGTAGGTGTGTGTGTGTGTGTGTGGGTCCCCGCGGGGCTCGGAAAGTGGAATCTGAAGAGAGAGAGCCTGCAACTTTCTGACCATTTGGCAGCCGCTTTCCCTCCGTTTCTATTGAGTAAATATTAATTAGACCACGAAAACCAGAAAGCAAAGCATCGCCATGATCAGAATATATATACATACATATATATATATATATACTTTTTTCTTTCTCTTGAATTTTACATAATGTGCTTTGCCTTTAAATGCTTTATGTGAAATATGATTACAGTCTATAGGATTTCCATACCCCTTTTATGTTGGCTGCTGTGTGCTGCATTTTCTTTCCTCAAAAGCTGCTTGTTATGTAAATGAAGTTAAAGTTCATTGTTATTTCAAAGCTGCTGCCACTTAGGCAGCAGTTTAAACTTTAATGCAAAAAAGGAAACTTATCGGAGAAGGCAGAAAACAGCGTTTGCTCGGTGTGTGTGTGCGTTTTCCATCCCTGCTTCATGTAGTCTTTGAGTTTTATCTGAAGTCTACACTTGAAGTGTCTTTTTGTTAGTAAACAGGATTGCTAAAAATGTTAAAAAAAATAAAAAAATTTAAAGTGCGGAAATTGTTTTTTTTTTTTTTGTCAAATCAAATCATCTCAAAAAATGGTTCATTAAAAGCAAGACAATTAATATAAGCTTCACACAAATGACGAGTATAAGTAAACATCTACTTGACATTACATACCCCCCCCCCCCCCACACACACACCCAGTCGTGTTTTCATCACTTGTGGGGACTTCTCATTGACTTCCATTATTTTCTACAGCATAACCCTAATCCTAATCCTAACCCTAACCATCACAGACCTAACCACTAACCCAAAAACAACAATTTCCCTCATGGGGACCAAGAAAATGTCCCCACAAGGAGCAATGGTCCCCATAACCCCACATTGCAGACAGAAATAGGTCCCCATAAGTATATACAAACCTGGTACACACACACACCCCACACAGACAGAAGGAACACACAATGCTAAACGGGTGGTGTGATAAAACAAGTGATTTGGTAACGCAGTCCCCGACTCACAATCGTCTCTGGCGTCTTGATAGTGCGTGCGCACTGACACACCCACCGCTAACGTTGCCAGATAGTGCGCCCATGCAGGCTTGGTGGAGGGCCTGAAACCGTCTCCCACCCTGCTATTCTCCTATTAGAGCTGACAGCTGCCAAATAATGTCCCTTGGCATCGCTGAGCGCCTGCAATGCCAAGTCCTATTTGTGCTTGTGCAATCTCTCATCAGCTCATACGAGTGCGTGTGTGTACAACCTCGCATTGCACTCATTCCATGCACATTGCGAGAATGGACGAAAAATTATCCTTTAGGCTAAATTTCTCTTGTTTATTAGTAATTGTTGGGAGATTTTTTTTTAATTATAATTTTCTAAAAATCGAGTAAGTTAAATTAAAGCCTGTTGGAGGGGAGATGAATAAATCATGCACTGCAAAAACACAAAATCTTACTAAGTATTTTTGATATAGTTTCTAGTACAAATATTTTACTTCACTTGAAACAAGGTGAAACTAGCTTACAAGTAACTTTTCAGTAAAATATATGAGCTTTTTTTAAGTAAATATAGTTTCTTAATATTGATTTAAAAGAAAATGTACCGGTTCCATTGGCAGATTATTCCACTTGTAACATGGGCAAAATGTCTTGTTGTATGTAAAATGATCTGCCTATGGAACCAGTGCATTTTCATCAATATTAAGGAACTATTCCCTAAGGTTGTAGTTATTTGTCCCACATGTCTTTGCGTTGCCAAATGATGGACCGGTGACCTATGTAGGATGTACCACGTCTCACCCAATAACAATCAGGTCTAGAAAATAGATGGTTGTACTTCTTTTCTTCTAGAATATTGCCCATTATCAACCGATAAAGGTTAACAACAAAAAGGCTGAAGGCATGTGTGTCAAACTGAAGGCTCGCGGGCCAATTCAAACCGGCCAAAGGTGTTTATGTGGACTCTAGAGACCAACATAAATACAACTTCAAGTTAATAGCTGTGTGCTTAAATATTATTTTTATTTTATCAGTCAAATTAAATCAAAAGTAATGCCTGCGGTGTCTCTATATGGCTGTGAGATCTTTTGTGTATCCATCTCCTAACTGGTACCTTTATACAAACAAATCCTTTCGATCCCAGCCTCACTACAATATATGCCTTTTTGAATGCTGAAATGTTGAAACTAAATCAAAAGGTGCTTCAACAAAGGGTATACAACCAGATTACTAATTTTTTCCTCTAATGGGTTTGTTTCACACTTAAATTGAACACAGTATACATTGTATTTATTTGGACAGAAATATCTAAAATTATTTCATTTTGTGTTTTATATCACTTATATCACTGGCATCTCATTTTTTCCCACCAATGTATATTGAAAGGACATAATGTAAAATTGACTTTTTTAAGTTTATATGATGTTCTGATGTTATTACTTCAATATCAAGGAATCAGATAAGATGCAAAATCAAATTTCCTTTAAGTTGTTTTTATATATTCCGCATTTTTATAATAACTGAAGGCGACACAGTTACCTGATTATGCTATAAAATAGCACCATGTCCCTGGAAAACACATAATACTTTAAATAAATTAAATACATAAATCAGTGATAATTAATGTTTCCAAGTTAGTTCCAACATTTTCACATTTTCGCCTTTCTTTTAACAGCACGTTTTATCTTTACGTATCGCCTTCGTTTGAAAATAAGTTGGGCTTTCGAGATGTTTCATTTAAAGTACAAATTTGAAGGGATGTGCTTAGTAATTTGGTTTCCCTCAAAGCATGCGCATGGATGAAATAATGAAGACCCAAAAAAAGATATTTGCAGCCTTCATCCTGGAAGCCGCATGAACCAGTCGCTGGCAGGATCTCAGTGCCGAGGCTGTAGTGCTGCAGAAGATGATGTCACAGAAAATACCATATGTCACAGTCTGAGTCACTGCTTGCTCTCATTATTTTGGGTTATCTTTTCCATTTTCTTTTCTTTTTGGGGATTTTTTTCTGTTTTTTTTTTTTTTTCTTTTACACACACACAGATGCAGATTCACACTCCTCAAGGGATTTGTTCTCAAACATTCACCGACGTGACGCATACATAACCCACGCATGAATACACCGACGCGCGCAGGCGTGCGTGCGCGCTCTCACACGCTCCTCAGTGGGATATCTGTCGTTGTGGCGCGATGCTTTTGACAAAGCTTCTTCAGGAGCTCGGCATGCAGAAGTCTCGTCTTTCATCCATCATGACGTTTGATTTAGGCGCGCCGATATGAATCGGCTCTGTCAGATTTCTGATACCGCTGAAATAACTTGGACCGTTCGTGGGAGTTTGTGGCACGTATTTAATACAGCCTCCTGTCAATCTGAACACAACGCAGTTATTTGTGGGGCTATAGGGTTATTAGTGGGTTTTCTTTTTTCTGTTTGTGTCCATAATGTTTGTGTTGCAATATTTGAGAAGGCCTGCATGTGTCGAAAACTTCACCTGTAGAGCTGGTTGAAGATTTTCTCTACTGCCCTTGGACTTATGACACTATGTCACTTGTATAAAGAAAAAGTTTTGTATCGTTAAAACTATCACCATGTTGTGACAGCATAATATGAGACAAATAATCTGTGAAAAGCTCAATCTCCATCACCACCTCCTTTGAGCTACTATTGCTGTCTGAAGACATGCACTGCTATGGACCAAAAACAACCAATCAGAGCCAAGAGGCGGGGCTTAGTGCTGTCTGTCAATCTCGTGTACTTGCTCTTCAATGTGCTAATGGTGGAGAAACAACTTATAGTCACAGGATAACAGTTTATCCTCTGTCATAGGTGGCTATGCTAACCAACGTTAGCATTCACAACTGATGGGAAGCAGTGAGGTCCGCCTCCTGACTGACTGGTTGTTTCTAGTTAGCACTGGCAGAAGATTATGTGTCTCATACCATACTGTCATAACACAGTGACAGTTTCAACAAATATGTTAAAACTATATATATATTTTATAAAAGTTACACGCTGCAGCTTCAGTGCTTCTTTTACACAGAATTCTGCAGGACTGCTGTTTTCATTTCACTCTGGCGGTTCCCGGTCTCCACCATTCATCACTTCAACATAAAACAAAGAACTCCACGGTGCCTTTTTGTACATGCATCCCCTTGACACCACTGCGGCATCTCCACTTCTCGAGCACTGTAAATATGTCACGCTGTGGGCAGCTCTGATGAATTGGAAGAGCCGCAGCTCGCCCCAATGTGTGCACAGTGACAGACTGGAACAGATGTTGTGTAGTGGGGTATGCTTTTGTGCAGTTGGTGACCTTGCATCTCCACCTCTGGCGCTGACACATGGCAGCGGCGATGCCAGTTTGCTCAGGGTGATGAGGCACACAGCCTAGCGAGCACAGCTTGGACGGGTAGGCGAATCTGAGCGCGGCTTTTTCCCGATGCTAGATGGACGAGCGCTGGGGGGTGGCAGGTGATTTCTCCGTGATGGGAAGCGCCACGCGCCTTTTCAGGCGTTGCGGGTGGTTGGTCTGCAACATGAAAAACCCGTTCACATGGAAATAGCTTCATTAGAAAGCAGAATAACGCGTTTGACGCCTGAACGCGGTGTGCAGATGCTTGGTTTCGCTTCGTAGCACGCATATCTTCTATGGTTCAATTATCATATGAGGCTAAGTTTATTGTTAAAGGGATTCTGGTAACACTTTATTTGAAGGGGTGTGCGCAAGACTGACATGATGATGTCATAAATATGACTTGAAGGCGTCTTCATAAATTACTGTTGCCATGAAGAGTTATTTAATAAATAATGACACTTTCAATGCAAAGTTGCATTAAAACTTGCATTAAAAGTCCATTATAAGTCTAAATTTTGCATTGAACGTGTCATTATTTACTGTATGACACTCCATGACAACAGTAATAAACATTCATGAGGACTCCTTCAACTTCATGGCAGTGTCATGTCTGCCTCATGCTCACCTCTTCAAATAAAATGCTACCAGGATTCTACAGCTGCAGTGGTAGTGATAGTTTGCTTTTACAACCTAACTTTAAACCCGTCCTCAGTGTTTGGTTTGTCTGGGCTACTGTAGAAACATCCATCACTTGCAGAGGGAGCGACGGGCATAGAGGACAGATCCGAATCTGGAGCTGTCATTGGGTGAAAGGTCACACGCAGTTCGACAGTCCATCACGGGGGCCACATAAAGGCACAAACGACAACTCACACACACACCTAACAGCTAACTAAACCTGGATCAACAGGTCTGAGAAACGGACCACAACTTTAGAGACTGAAGGACTGAGTCTCTAACCAGGAGGTCATCAGGGCACTGTACTCTCACCATTCCTTTTCACTTTGTACGCTTCCCTTTCCCTGTTCTGTTTCCATCATGGGAAGAGAAGTGGAGGTGGTCGAGGAATAGAAATACCTCAGTATTCACCTGGACTACAGGTGAGCACATCTTCTAGAAGTATGTTGTTGAGAGTGTGATCTTCTCTGCTACCATCTGTTTACGTAGTAGCATCAGAGCCTGGGACTGAAGAAGGTGATAAAGAAGGTTGGAGATACTGAGGAACATCTTATTGTGCAAAAAATCTTTTAGAAAAATACAAACTCCATGCGACCGTTATGCAAAAAGTGTCTTCAGCCAGAGGATTCCTTATAAGTGCAGTATTACTGACCTCTACAGAAGATCCATCTTGCCCACAGCCGTCAGCATCTACAACAACTCTGAAGAAACTTGGATAGTTTGAATTACTAAAACAATCTGATTTTGTTTTGGGTTTATAAAGTATTTTCAGTTGAATTTGATTTGGATTATTTTGAGAAATGTATAATCTGTCTGCACCTCTCATTTCCCTTTCAATTGTATTCATACATATGTTTAATTTAGAGAAATATTTTATGTTCCCCTACCTTTGGTCCAGATCCATTAGGCATTAGCGTTTCATCTGAAGACTGACGCTGTGGGATTTTTAGACAAGATCATCAGACAGTGAAAATCTCATGCTGGCCTTTGTCAGTTTGTATTTTTCATATCGCCTTTCATTGAATACAAAATTGACCGTAATTATTAAAAGTGTTTGGCTCACTCGCCGTAACAAAACAACTCAGAGCTTTATTTGGCACAGCCTAATTAATTTGATGTAATACAAAAGTACAGACAGGTGACAACAGTCAGCCAGTCAACCTGCGTTCAACACAGATTCCTCCTTCGCTCTGCTTTCAGCTCAAACTTTTACAGTCTGTATAAACATCACAGCTTCTCACGGCATGTCTTATCACAGGAGTTACACACAAACCCAGACAGACACACACACACACACACCACCCCAGTACAGTCAGTGCAAGGACACTCTGACAGCATGCTGTAATACGCTAATGGATACAAAACTCTCACTGCCAGTTCTTGTTCCTCATTTGTCATAAAGTTAGAAACACAATTACACATGCACAGGCATTTGACTACATTAAAAGTAATCTCAGCTTGGCTATTTTTTAAGTTTTTTTTTAAAGGAAGTGCGAGAGAAGCAGCTGGATGGGTCAAGGCTGTCAATGTATCCCGAATCTGATCAACTTTCACCTGCCTTTCATCGTGCTTGTTTCTCAAGTTTTTGTCTTCTTCCCATAATGTTTTAGGGGAAAAGTTTGTTTTTTTTTAGTCTTCCATATCACTCATTTTGCTGAAATGACCTCAAGAAGAACCTGAAGTAAATTTCCTTAAATTTCCTGGTGAATCCTTTAGATTGTGGTACTTCAATCGCCCAAGACACCAAGCAAGGGTTGACGCTGGTTCTTAAAGGAATTGCTTCAGGGTGCCCACACATGAACCAGTACTTTGATAAAGCACCATTTGATTTAATTTCATTATGTGGTCTTCTTTGGTAGGATTCTGTTATCGTCCCACGTCTTAACTTTGTAATCTCTCAGGTTCTGAGGATCTCGTCTCAAGCCCTCAGGTGATTCCACAGATTTCCTGTCGGATTTTCTGGCTAGGTCATCCCAAAACATTTGCCTTTCAGAGAGTCGTTCTTTTATTCATTTTAGGACGCATAAAAGATATGCTTAATTAGTGTTTCATGGCCAAAGCTGACCTCTGAAGCTTCCACCTGAAGACACCCCAGAGGTCAAGGAGGTCATCGCCACATAACTCCATGGATACGGAGTTTGTTTGGTGATGCACAGTGTCGTTTTTCTGGAAATGTAGCTTAAAAGTTAATTTTCATAAAATAATCTCCCACAAGGTTTAGGGAGATTTCTGTCATACCTGAATATTTTCTTTAAAAAAAAAAAAAACCTTACAACTCTACTACCTAGATCAGTGGCTGCCAAACTTTGCAGCTTTTGACTCACAACATAAAGAGGTAAAAGGGGTCGTGACCTTGACTCCTGGTTGAGCACACATGCATTTTAAAGGCGGTTAAAAGAGTCAGTACAATCAGCATCAGAGAGTATATTGGCCAATAAATTGCTGATGAGAAAATCATATTCATATCACAACATACATGGCTTAATTTGTAAAAGTCTTGTTCTTTTATGTCACGTAGCATTTTTGATGGGCCGAAGATATGCATGAAGAACTTATGCTGAAAATCTAAGTCCAAGGCTGTGAACCGTACAAAGGGGGCCTGTCTGTCTGGGTCGGGGTTGAGTTAAACTTTCCTTGTTGTATTATTCATCATTGATGACAGGATGGAGCAGCAGATGGATCGAGGGATTGAGGTTTTGTCTGCAGTCTTTCTCCTCCGGTCCTTTATACTGAAGAAGGAGCCGAGCTGAATGGCAAAGCTCTCGGGTTACCAGAACGGCAATGTTCCGACCCGAATGTAAGGTTGTCAGGTCAGATCATGACGAGAAAAGCAAATTCACTTGTTTACATGTAGGCTAGAAAAGCAACAAATTGGCATCTGATGGTTGTCATGGAGACTTGGTAACCATAAAATCCCAACAGTGTGCTTTGAAACATAATCAATTAAACATTTTCTACAACTTTGTATTTTTTTGTGTGTGTTTTTATGATGTAAAGAACTTTGAAAGATTCATTAGGAGCTAATTCACAAGCTTTACCAAAAATCATCATCCTCTGCACAATTTCTGTACATTAAGCTAAATGTTTTTTGTTTTTTTTAAATGAACAAATTTTAACACTGCTGTTCAAAGTAAGTCATTTTTAAGCAGGGCAGATGCTGAAGATGGCGTTGTTTCTCACGTGTGTGTGTGGTGTTTTTGTGTTTAGCTTTTGTCATGTTTTTTCCTAGGAGTTTAGTGTTGCTTCAGTAGTGAAAGACTGCATTTAAAATGAGGCTTTGCAACAGCAGTAAAGTAATTTTAGGGAGAGTTGGACAGGAGAAGAAAGAAAGTGGGGCTGTTTCCAGAGAGAATTTTTTTTAAGAGACGAGAAATTAGCCCCATAGAGAAACATCAGAAACAGAGAAATAACATCCAATCAGCAGCACAGACAAAGTCTAAAACATTCAGATCCCTGTGTATCAATCAGAAATGAGTTCTCTTTTGATAACGTCTGCTCCAAAGCGGGTTGTGTACACAAGTTTGATCTTTTACAAACTTCAAATTACTTTCAGCTGCCTGAGTTTTGAGACATGGTTTTGAACAAGCCTCCAATTTCATTATTTGTGTCCCAGCAGCAGTGTTTCAGAGAAATGTGGAGAGTCCAGAGAACCTCCAGTCGTAACGTTAGGCCTAACCTGAAGGTCGCTAACAAGAGATGCAGAGCTGTTGTCTCTACGAGGCAGAGCCGGAGTACTGGACCTGGGGCCGACGGGATCACAGCAGCAGAACTGACTGACAGCTGTCGTCTGTTTCAAGCAAGTCTCAGCAACTCCGTCTATGAACGCAACTCCACTGACTGTACTCCCAACGTTCCCAGTTTTATGGCAGCAGTGAGCTTCAACCAAGCTAAGTGTTGCGATTCAGAATCACTGTGATGCAGGCATCAGGTTGTCTTGATCAATGTTTCCTGTCAAACAAACAACAAAAAATGTGTTTGCTTGAGCCCAAGCTTTGTTGAATTTTCATTCTCGTATGCTAATTGCGTCACTTCTTCATACCGTAAAGTGATGTGGACTTGCCAATAACAAAAGAGCTGATTGGCTGCGTCCGGTTTTTGGCTGTAGTTGTGATAAAATGGGCAAATAAATTTAAGATACATTTAAAATACTTCAAGACTAACAAACAACTCACTAAATTTAAGACTTTTTTGAGGTCTAAAATTGGGATTTTCAAATTTTAGACTTTGTAAATCCAATGAACGGACTGTAATGACTTCACATGCCCGTTGTAACAGTGCGGTGTTCATCTTGATATCCATATCAAATCAATATAAACAACATATTCATATATTCATATTCCGATCAAACATTCATAACAATCTTCTTTGCAATATGCGCAGCAATCAACATCCTCAGCTCACACCGTGCGGGAGGAGCAGCTCCCATTAGGGCATAAAATGGAAACGTGGATATAAACTGCAGCTTAATGGGTTTGAGGAGGCCGGCGATCCTGAGGATATTATAAAATTTTTACTGTGGAGAGATTTGATCTCACCTCCTTTTCGATTTATTTGATTTCAGCACCCACGCCCTGCTTTAGCTCGTCTCTCTGTGTTGTTGTCCGTACTCCCCTCTCTTTAACTTGAGAGGCAACAATTTGGTTTGACAGAAGCACTTTCGTCTGATATTAAAGTGCACTTTTCACTAAGAATAAGCCAGAAAAAAAACTAAACAAAACAATGTTTGTTTGTGGGGAGACGTTTTGCATATTTTTATAATGCTGGATAAGTTCTCTTCCTTTCTCTATCAGTAGTATGCTTTTCGTCAATTTAAAAAAAAGATAAAATAAAAAAAAATTCTCCCATCGTGCACTACTTTACTGGTCTGCCAAACTGAATAAAACCCAGTAAAGCCTGCGGTTGTTTAATAAGTGTTTTATTAAACACTTATAAATTTTCTCTTCCTGTCCAATAAATCTCTGCTGAAATCTTCCCGACTTGAGAATGTCCTAAAGTGAGATGTTTTAATTGAAAAGAAAATTCCCACGGAGGAAACAAGTCAGAAAAGGGCAAAAGATGGGAGTCGAGACGTTTATAGATTAATGGCGCAATGGTATGAAAAATTAACTCGCCTAGTTCTCTCTTTTGATAAAATGTCAATTAACCAGTCTCTTTCAGCAGCTAATCCAGCTTCCTGCCATTCCCAGGCTTTTTTTTTTTTTTTGCTATTGTTAAAATGGTTTCTCTCTCTCTCCGTCATGCCTCCTTGTTTTCCTCTCTCCTCTGCGTGTTTCTCTTTTTAATGGCTCTCTAACTCTGACAGCTATTACCCCATCCCTCTATTTCTCACACTGACTTTTTGTTCATCCCTCATTTCTCATCTCCCTTACTCTTTTTCCCATCCTTTATGTCCCCCCCCCCTCCCTTCCTCTGACTCCCCTTATCTCCACAGCCTCCTGCCTGCCTCCGCCTCTCTCCGTCTCTCTCATCCTCTCTGTTATGTGTGCTGTTTAGCTGCGCTTAGCTTCACCTGTCAGCTCGGATCAGGGCTGTGGAGCAGCAACATGACAAACTGCCCTCTGATTCACTTACACAGTCACACACATGCAAGCGTGCGCACACTTGTAGCGTCCCTGCAACCATCTCCTTTATTTTTATTTTTTTTTTTATGTAACTCTTTGATTTCTCACTGTGATGTGTTGGTAAGTGTTAAAGTGATGTGGCACTGTAGTCAAACTTACAGTGAGCACAACATCCTGTGATATTCCATCATGTTTTAAGACCATTTTGAAGGCTCAACATTTCTTTTGTTTCCGCTTTTTTAGAAGACTGTCAGCTATTCGAATTATGATGAAAATTGTAATCAATTGTGGTTTATATTAATATCATATCAAATTATTTCACGGTCAATTAAAGTATCTCATATTTCCGTAGTACCTGTTAGCATTGCGTGTCAATCGGCCAAATTCTGATTAGCAAACCTCCACAAACCAAACATTTTGTCAATATTAGTGAGGCAGATACACCCGAATGTATGCTCTTATTGTGAAGGGGAGAAGGTGAGGTGAGAAGACACCAACGGTTGTCCTTCATCCTATTTTTGGTTTTGGTCGGAAGACATTGAGAATAAAACAAGACTCAAATTACATTTTCGTCTTTTTCTGCTGTCTTCCACAACAGCATTAGCTTCCACCGTTTACTTCAGTAGGCATGGTTGACAGAGCAAATTAATAAAAAAAAAAAGAAAAAATGCTCTTAAATAATTTTTTAAAAGACATAAATGATGATTAGGTGTAATAGTGCTCTGTAGTGACTTAATGTACTGTTGTTTTAATGCCAAAACTACGCGGAACGTTTCTGTGCGTCCGAGTTCCACTCCGCCCGTTTAAAACGCGACACTAACTGAAAGCAGAAAGAACGCTACACACTCGTGTACAGTAGGTGGCGGTATGCACCTTAAAGTTGCTTGCGAGCCGCCATAATAGAAAAGAAGAAGAAGAAGAAGCAGAGCGGACTTGCAGCTATCGGTAAAGTTGGCTGTTTAGAAAGATTAAGAGTTCTCATTCAGCAACAGTGACAACGGGCCACTAAAAGAGGGACCAAATCGAAGCTTTATGGGTGTTTTTCACCAGGAACAAGGTGCTTAATGCACTCTACTGAACTTTATCACTCACCTGAAGCAACGCTGTGCCAAACGTAAATACCAGTGTTGTAGAGTAAAAATAGGAGAAAGTGCAAATCCAGCTGCTTGTAAAATTTAACCAGCCCCAAATGCCTCGAGACAAATCCATCTGACAAGAGCTGTGCTTCTATGGTGCATTCAAGCACCATTGGAATATGTATCAAAATTAATTACCACACAATATAAACTTTTTTTGTTTACAGTTGGAAAAAAAACCAAATACAATTTCTGACTTATTCTCTTGATTCAAGCGGACTAGAAATGTATCACACTGCCCTGTTTATGAAAACTGGGAAATTTTAAGCTAGCTACTTTAAATTATTATGGAGTTTATATTTACAAAAATCTCTCATAAGGGTTGTTGCATTTATTTGTTTATGTAAATACTTCCGGTTTTATTTAAATCATTCACCCACCCTATATAAATCTATATAAATAGTTAATGGCATAAGTGGTACTGAAAGTAGTACCACTTATGTCTTTTTGAACATAAAATGAAATAGACCTACTTTGTACAATAAAACTCTTCAGACATTAACTTAATATTCACATTTTATGCATCGCCAATTGTGTTCTTACCCACTATTATATATATATATTTTTTTACAAGAACTGATATTTTGTCCCCCTGGAGAGTTCTGGGAAATCTTCTCTGCTTCAATATGTGGCTACCTTGGCTTCAAAAACTTTAAACACGCACAGTTTTATCTTTTTTTTTCTGAAAGATTAGCTGACTCAGCACATTCAGACACAGGGGATTTTCTGGCGTTCGCTTGAGTCCTCTCTCTGTTGACATGCTCAGCTTGTGGTTGGTTAACATGGCTCAAAATGAGTTCTCATTGCGATTAAAATTATTACCAAGTGGATACAAATTAACGCTCACCTGGTTCACAAAACAATTTGGCATATTTTATTCTAGTGATTAATGTTACACTGCAGTGCGATCACGATCGCGTCCCTTTGCGGTCAGTCTGAGGGAGAGTTGGGCCTCGTCACAGCCAGGATGACGGGGGAAAAAAAAAGCAGAAAAGACGCATTATATTTACATCTCTGCCACTGTGAACGGTACACATATGTAATATTAAATGCACAAATTGCCAGATTTTATGTTATTTCTTGGATTTATACTTCCAGTAGTCAACAATAGGTCTAAAAAAGGAACAACAAATCCAGAAAAACAGAACCTTTAAACTATTTGACATGATCTTGTAGATGTAAAAAACAACAACAAAAGAGCAAGTACAAAAAAAAAAAAAAAAAGTAAGATCAGCTGCTCAAACCATATGCTCGAAATATTTGATCATTATAAGGACTTATTGTTTTTGGTGCAAACATTCACTAAAACCATAGATAACCAGATAGTAAAAGTTTGGTTAAAAAAAAGGGGGGGGAGGGGAGGTTTGACAATATAATGCATTTATAAGCATTTCTAACCTATTAGAGGAACATATTACGATCTTACCAACATACCAACATTTCCTGAATGTACAAAACAGGCATTGAAATGTAAAAAGCTTTTTTCTGATGCAGTAGCAGATAACAACAAACAAACACGAGCGGGGAACTTTAAGAAGAAAGAAGGCGAGACGATGAAAATAGAACTTGGTATGCTCTATATTCCACCAAACAAAAGCGCACCATTGCAGTGTGGAAGAAAATCCCATTTTTCTGTCATTCTGATGCCTAACAGCGTGTTACGGCGCAGCGTTCAGAGTGTGGTGCAACCTGCTGGCTGCTCAGCCCTTGTTTCCAACTGAGCTCTTAGATGTTTTGGAGGACTGACAACAGGGGGGGAACAGCTAAAAAAAATACAAAAAAAAACGTCTTCTACTGCCAGAGATGAAGAAAAGCAGTGTTGAGCTGAAGACAAGTTCAGCAGGCAAAACACAGGCAGGGAGGTTAAAAATGGACGGATTTGTGTGCTAAAGTATGGCAGGAAGAGTCTATTCATATTTCACTGGATTGTTCATGAACACTTTCATGTTCAGCAAGATATTGATCCAAAGGTTTTGTTCCCAATCAAACATCTTCCACAACTAGGAAAAGTTTTAAAAATGCACTGAAAATGGATGTATGGACATGCCTCTTTGCACAGCCACCAACAGGGGGGACATCCTAGACAACTGTCCCAGGATTTGGTCCTCCGACCATCATCATGAATAAAACCTTGAATATAGGTAATGTTTGGAGGCTGTTGGATGTTGCGTAAATTGCTCTAGGGCTATTTGTGATTTAGAAGCACGATTAAAGAAAAATAGACTTGGGTTGCTTTAACAGAAGCAAAACATCCTTTCTGCACCATTAAATATAAAAAAAATAATTTACCCATTTATATCAATTGTATTTATTTAATTCAATATTTTTTACAGTAGATGTTAACCTGGAAGCAGAGCATCATTCATTACCAAGTAAAGCCGTAAAAAACAAAGAACAGTTCTGACTAACTGGAGCGATTCCTATCTCTAACCGTTCGAAAGAGATCCAGTCGCTAGTGAACGACACATCAACACTCAGCAGCTATAACTTAGCTTCCTCTGATTACAAGTAGTCCTGGAGTTGTTTTCTTTCCACCGGTATCTGCAGTTTTTTCTTTTGAGTGACCCGGTGGTAAGCCAGTTTTCAATTTTAACACAATCCTTTGGTAAGCTAGCTGTAGTGTCGCACTTTCAGCAGACGTCACGGGAAATAAACGGTCGTTTACATGCAGTACCTCGCGGACCACGAGGGGGCGCCCGCGCAGGATTTGTGACCGGAAGTGAGCCGCTGTGGACGAAATGAAGATTCTGTTGTAGAATCTCAACTGCTAAAGGAAGATTTGGTTCATGACATTTGGAGCTCAAATCTAAACATGTAACATAAACAATAGCCTATAATATGAAAAACTTCCATACCAGCCAGCTGTACGGAAAGCTATTGATGACATAATTTGATCACATAACAAAGCCCTAAATTGCCATTTTCAAATGTGAAAATTGTCATGTAACTGAGGATGCAATCAATCTACCTTTATCTTGAAGAAATAAAGGTAGAAATTACTTTTTTTAATTTACTTGTTTATTATCATTTTTTGACATTACAAAACAAAATCACTAGATAGGTGATTGGTCTTCCACTTGGTTGCAGTGCAGGTTAATCAATCGGATGTTAGGGTGTGTTATATGAGACAACGCAGCAGCATAGAAAAAACTATTAAAAAAGAAAACAATTTTTTTAGGATATATTTAATTCAACTAATAGAATCCCCAATCAAATTACCTAATAAATTCAAACCTTTAAAATATATTGAAAAAATATTTATTTTATGTATGGATACAGATTGCCAATTTAATTCAAGTGATCAAATATAACAATTTATTAATGACTACCCTTTTTTTAGAAAGAACATTCATCTGTTTTGATGAGGAAAACTAAGGTGATCACCACTTCCTGTTTCAATATGTCTGCGCCTCAGTGAAACAACGGCAGGTGAATAAAGACATGGACGAATGAGGGTGGAAAAACACACATAATCAACATCTGGATTATTAATGTAACATTATTTGCACGTGTAGCGTCAGATGAGCGATTACTTTCAGTAACATATTGTTAATGTATCAAGCTCCGTTAACCAAACACAGCCTTTCTGCTCACCAGTTCTTCTTGAAAAGCTGAACATGCCGCAGCCTCAACATAAACACTACAAAATTATCTCTTGTCTTTTACTGCAATTACTCCCCTCCATCTGTTCTCTCTGTTTTCGGTTCATATAGCGGAAACGGCATTTAAACGTCTGTTTCGCTCTTCGGCACAGCTTGCCTTGGAGCCCGCAGTGCCAAGCGTGTCTGTGAGCTCAGAGGTGGCGCCTCCGATTGTCATTGGGGGTAATAGGTTTGATCAACCGGACACGTCAGGATCAAGTGGAAGGAGTGTCGACATTCGAGGCAAGTTTGGGCGTTTAGGAAAACCACAACTTTGGAGACACTGGACGTCATTATCCGCTCAGGTGATTTGAAATGTTACATTTCACCAACATTAGGTCAAACGGCAGAGGTGGCAGACATGTTGAAGAGTATGAGGGCAGAGGAAGAAATGGACGGTGGCATCACAGGAAGGAAGGAGCGTGAAGCAGGGATGGAGGTGATGGATTGAAAATGAGATGACAGGAGAGAGGGAGGACTGGATGGATAAGGCGTATTGCATTTTGACCATCACGGCTGCCATGTAGAAATGAGAAATCTCACTTCTCTTGTCATTTACAATTGGCTCCGTGTTACTTCACCGTCTCCCTTGGGGAATGTTATATTGTTTTCACTCCAGCTCAAGGGCACGCCGTCAAAGTCTTTTCCCCTCTCATCGTTCTTATGCTTACTCCATCATCAACTTTCCTTTTATTTCCTTCCTCCCTCCCCTCCTTCATTCTCTCTTCCTTTCTTTCTTTCCTCACAGTGGCTGGCTTCCTCTTGGCAGGCATTCGTGTTGCGTCACGCTGACATTGAAATGTTGATACAGCATCAGTATAATTGGAACGATATCGATTGGGTGACAGCTGCCAAATATGACTCTGCATATGTACGTTTTGGCGTGTCTACAGCAAAATTCACACTAATGGAGGCTTTGACTGGTTCTGATGTAAACGCCGTATTTCTCGGATCCCGTTGCCATTCGCCAGGCTGAACAACAACAACAACAACAACAACAGGTCCCTCAATGGATCATCACCATTCCTGTGTTTGTGAGATGCATGTGACTCTGTTTGGCCACAAATTTAAGAGTAAGAAGAAAACGTCTTCATTTACCTTATTTTGGTGCTTCTTAGATTTAGTTCTCAATTGTTGTTGTTGTTGTTGCACAGCCGTGCTCCAGGTTGTGATTTATAGGAGTTTGAAGTCTGAAATGCCGGAGGCGAAAAGCGATGTTTGGGCAGCCAGAGTTTAGCAGATGAGAAAATGATACAGTTGTGATGTCGATGATGTAAGCCAGGCACTTTCCGCAGCTGCGTTACGTAACTAGCATGCAGAGGAAGCCGTCGTGGTCTGGGAGTTTAGTCTAGCTTTAAATTTTGGTTCTTTTCTTTTCAAACTCTCTCTGTCCGCAGAGAGTAGCCTAAACCTAGAAGTCTAGGTGAGACTTACCCTAGAATCTTGTGTGAGTTTTACACTAGGTTTAGGGTATATCTCCTGGTGTACGAGCAGGTGCTGTCTTTAGGTCCTGGTATGTTTTGAAAACCTGAGCTGTCGTGAACACGAGAAGGTTTTAAAATTTGGTACCAAGAGTTTTTCTTACACCTCTACACAACTGGTACAACAATCTCAACACTCTGTCAGTGTTCCTACACATTGCCAATACCTCAGAAACATATTTGATCAAGTTACATTTTCCTTTGAGCAGTGTAACAAATAAATTACAATTTGATGTGTCTTTTAAATGCCGGACAAAGCAGAATAAGGATAATTTGGAACTAAATGACAATAAACATTTTTATAAATAGGTATTTCACAAAAATGCTATGTTTTATTGTTCCTTTGATCTGTTGGTATGGCAACACCAACATTAGGGCCAAAGACTCGCTGTCTAGAATAGTGAAAACATGCGATAATATAACAGGTGGTAAACAAAGCTCATTATCTGAACTCTTTAGCAGTGAAATCTACAGTAACTGGATTGCATATTTGATTCTAAGTGCTTTTGAATATTGTTTTTTTTTTGTATTGCTTTGTATACTATAACTGCACTCTTGTTGTTTTTCTCATCTTATTTGTGTATTGTTTACTTGCTGAAAAAACAGCTGCTTTTCAGGAGCATCTGAAAAAAGTTGAGTCCTGTTTTCACTTCAAGTTCCTGGTCACAACGATAGCAAACTCCTTTTTTCATATCGCTGCAAAAAATTATTAATATTTAATCATTCTAATTATCATCTTATTTGCAGAGAAAGTTTGTTTTTTTGGGAGGTTTTTTTCACAAGCACACTCTGTTTTGCTTAAAGTACTGAATCACAAAAAGGCTCTCCTGGAAACATGTAGAAAATATCCTTGTTTTTCCTTAATGCACCATGTTTTCTCCTCTGCCTGACTCTGAACTGTTATGAGAAAAAGATGAATCGCCGTACTTTCCAAGTAAAGGCAAAGGAATTATTTAAATACTGGCCTTGAGCTTAGTGGGTTGTCGCAACTTTTAAGTGTTTTTATTGTGCTTAAGTGCTGTGGGCTAATAAATAATAGGGTCAGCGGGACTTCCTTTGATTTAAGGTTTTGTTTTTCAGAAGGTTTTTATTCATAAAGATAAGAAATCGGGCCGCGCGGAAGAACAGAGGAGAAATCCTAGTGGGGAAAAGGAATGAGATCAACACAACGGGAGGCCAACAGGGAGTGCAACAAGCGCAGGCGTGGGAATATGAAAAGCAAACCGAACACGAAAATGACGACGGGTGGAAGATGAAAGAGAAAACCAAACTAAAGTGAATTCCTCTTTGCTGCATCATCATCCCGTACCTCTTGGTTTCCCCTCGTCTCTGCTCATCTGGCTCCTCTTTGTCTCCTCTCTCCTCGGAGACAACGCCTGAGCTCAAACGCATTGGCTCGGGAGTGGTTGTTAGTATCTGCACCAATTGAGAAGAGCAAATATGATCTGGGCCGAAGTCGAAATGTTCTCGTTTGAAAATAACAGCTGGGAGGTGATTATTACGGAGCTTTCTCTCAGACAGGAGACGCAGCAGATGCAGATTTACAAAAAATAAATAAATAAAAAAATCAAGAATAAAACATCTTGAAATTGACACAAAATCTATTAAAATCCCTGACGGGGCGCTGCAGGGAGAGGAGAACGGAACAGAACTGAAGGCAGTAATCCTGATTTAATGATGTAACGTCATTAAAAAATAACCTCTCGAATCTGCTGGAAGACTAAATAACAATTAAGTAGAAACTCCAGGATAATTTGCAAATCCTTTTTATTGGCAATGCTTTAATTGAGCGAGTGCAAAATAGAAATATTTTATTATTTTTCTAAAAAAAAAAAAAAAAATAATAATAATAATAATACATTTTAAAACTCAATTATATATTCCAGTTGTCCACTTTTTAAACTCCGAAGGAAAAAAAAAAATCAGTTTGGTTGTATTTTGGTTTACTGCATTTGGTTCATTAAAGTTGGATGTATGTTGAAAAAGAGGGTTTACGCGGATTAATTAAGTACAGAAAACATAGAATGAGAGCAGACAGACAGACAGATGTAATGCTCGCTATTGTGCGCTCCAGCCAACAGCTATGAAAGCAGTTGATTTCCTGTCAGAAAGACTTGGAACAAGCATCAGTCTATGCTGGGACAAGACCATTAGCAGGATCAGTGGAGTGAAAATGGAGCCCGTGTTTTGGACGACATGTTCCCAGAGTTTATGTTCACGTAAACGGCCAAATATACCAGCCCGTAAAGAGCCTCTGAAACTAGCGTGGTCAATAAAGTGAGCGCACTCTAAAAACAAGTTAGCAAAGTACATTGAGCATAATAAATGGGAATGTATTCTCTTTGTTTCACAGTGCCTCCCTCCCAGAAAGGGAACTCCTTCGGAGTCTCCAAGTTAGAGACAAAAATGACAAGTTTGCTCTCAGCAGCTCAGAATTAAACCTACCGTTACGGAGTAATAGCACTTTATTCAACCGCATGATGTCAATAATCTGAGAGCATAAAAGGAAGTGTAGCAATTTTCTGTTTCTTTTTTACATGCGTTAACCCCTTAACTCTCATCTCTGGAAAATAGAATTGAAAAACGGCACGCAGGCGTTCCGTTGCAGGTTGAGGGGTTTTAAACAGCATTTTCTTGAACTTTTTTTTTTTTTAAAGAAAAATTTAAATATTGGAAAAAGAAGGCTGAAAACACAATTTTTTATTTTTGATGATGATGATGATGATTTTATAGCTTTTTTTAGCGAGCAAAGGGTGATGAGAGCAAGGGTCGTGAGTTGAATTGTAAGAGGATGAAGATGGAAGATGTGTGCAGTGCTTCCAGTGGTAAAATAATGCGGAATAGCACAGTGAGCAATAATCATGCTAAAATGACATATTTTACTCAGCACATTATGTTTTATATGTTTCAGGAGAAAGTTTCTTTTTGCAAAGCAACAAAGATTTTTGTCAAACAAGGAATGGACAAGTTTTCAAATTTAGATAAAGTAATAATGTAAAGCATACAACATAAATTATTGAGATTGCTCTCCTGAATGTTCATTGTATTCTTATCTCCCTAAAGTAGATTGCCTTATTTGTATTACTTGCTATATAGCATTGTACTTTTTAAAAACCTGTTGCCCTCTTCCACACAGTTCAACTCTTTCTATGTCCTCAATACTTCCAGCATTCCTGTGAAAAGTTGTCTGGCCATTTATTGTGGATTTGTTCAGCTTGATTTTTGCCATGTTTAATTCATGAGACCCCGTTAGGAGTGGACAGAAAGGCCCTGCCAAGAATTGAAAAGGGAAATAATTGGCAATCTGAAATGGTTGTTCTGCATGTGGAGACGGAAAGAGGGGGCAGCTGTAGCTCATTTGGTGGCATATTCATCCTGCAATCAGAAGGTTGTGAGTTTGAATCCAGCTGCCTGCATCGGGCACCCCATGTTTTCTACCGATCAGTGTGTGAATGCATTAGCACTGGGAGTGTGTAAATACACAAATGCACGCTAAGAAAGTACTCTTAGTGGTCAATCTCTAAATTCTGCCCAACCCAGAAGATATAAAAAAAAAAAATCAATGTCTTTAAGCTAATGAATAATAACTGGCTGAAAAGTTCTGAGCTCAAGCCGTCTCTTCTGACTCGGATACTGGCACAAAAAAATGTCTGTATGACCAGTTCAACTTGTACTAAGAAAAAAGTAGGTATCAAACATATCTTTCCATTAACACCATATTTCAGTATGAAATTATTTTTGTTGGTCTGAGGTAATATTATCTTAAATGTCATGTTTTCATTAGCCGTCTGCTGGAAGACATCATAATGAACAAAACTGAAGGCTTGAAAACATCAGGCTGTGTGTGGTTATTAATCTCTGTAACGTGTCTAACTTTGTGCATTCCTTTACTGAAATTAACGACCTTTTAAATAATATTCGACATGACTGAATATGATTGCAAATGCAACACTAATAATTTGACACAAGACAAATATGGCAGGAATGACTCAATTATTCATTCCGCCTGGATTGGAGTTACAATCACAACAAATATGGATAAAAATGTCTGAAATAGGATTTTGAACCTTGGTTTAAAACCTACATAAGAATATTCCAGTTCTTCACGGAAAGTTAAAAGTGGCAGCAGTATTAAAAGTGGTACAAGCTTTATCACTTTGTCATTGCTATGCTAATTCAAGTATTTTGTAAAAGTTAATCCACATGCTTGATATCCGGCTAATAAAAAAAATAAACACATTTTCAGTTTAGTCTTCCAATGCTGAAGAACTTTTAACTCTTTTTAAGGGATAAAAGGAGTTTTGGGTATTGTAATATTTCATCTAAAGCAGGTTATGTTTGGTAACTAACGGTTTTCATGCATGTTGGCATATTTACAAAACACATTTTGTTTATTATGCACACAATGTGGTTGTTGTAAAAAAAAAAAAAAAGACTTGCCACATCTAAGGAATATGGACTAAAATTTTGAGTCAGCACAGAACTGACATATTTTGCCTTTATGTCGTCTCATTTTACGTTTTTTTTTTGTTTCTTTATGTCTAAAATCTGGGGATGAAAGTTTAATGGCCTATTTTATGACTTCAAGTGGTCATAAAAAGGGGAAACAATTTCCCCGTTTCCTGGCTTGCCCTGATAAGGTCAGCTTCACTTGTGTAGACAAAGTGTCTGCGTAGCATGGCATGAGATTAACAATTTGCCAGAATGCTGCCTAGACTTTTAGTAGTCTTAAACATTGACAAGAATTAGGAAATATATCATACAATTTTTAGGCATGTTACAAAAAAAACTGAGCAATCCAGATTTAGCTGGAGCTTAAGTTATGTGTGGTAAGGTTTATGTATAAAAACCCAATGCTAGAGCAATAGCTCAACTTTTGTCTGTATTGAAACATTAGGCAGATATGCAACAGTGTATGGACGGTATGACAGTAAGAAGGTTATGCAGTTGGAAAGAAACACACACATGAAAATACTTTTTTAAATGTAAGTGGACTTTTACGATGGCTGAAGTATTGCCTAGAAATGTTAATGTAAAAATTCTGAAAACCTTCAAAAAAAGATAAAACATCTATTTATCATAATGCATCTTAAAATTTTTACTCCCGCTGCAACTGGTAGTGAGGATGTTGACAACATTATCATCAAGTGTCACAGCGTAACGTATAACCTCCATCCACCCACACATACGCAATAATAAAACAAAGCTCACTCCAAAATGCTAATTCCACCAGGCCGCCGTTCAAAGTGCATCACGAGAAAGCCGAGCTCTCTGAGCTTGTTTATCTCTCTGCTCCAAACGGCTGTCACAGGCGATGATGAAAAGTACCTCTGCATCTGAACAATAAAGCAAGTAGAAAGCACTGCTGATGAAACACAATGCACTAAAGAAATAAAACGGCTGACGGAAACGGTTGTTCAGGTCCCAGGTGGGACATTTAATCGCGTGTGCCCTTGAACACATCGCTCCTTAGTGAAATTATTTATGATAAGTGGTATTTGGCTTGTAAAGTGAATGCGCGCTGCTGAAGATGCTGTCTGAAGGTGTGTGCGTAGGTGTGTGTAAGAGCACATTTCAATTTATTACATTCATTTAGGGCGTAAGTGGTTACCTGATCTACCAAAATAATAAAAAAAAAAAAAAAAAAAAAAAGATCCTTGCTCTACCTAAGATGGTTGCCTTGAAAGAAAAACCTCAAAAACAACAACATCCATTAACCTTTTGTGTCCTATATGGGATGATTGAACATCTTGGTGAAATTCATTTATTCACATTTGTTTGCTTTGTAGGGTGCAAACACATTTAAAGTTCAATTAGTTTTAAATTGGTATTTAAATTGTATTAAATCACAATTTAAAGTGTACTAAGTGTACTTCAACGTACTTTTTTTGGACAACTTAAAGAGGTTTTGTGGTTTGCAGAGCAAAACCAGAGTAAAAGAAAAAAAAAATGAAGCAAATGGATACCAAACTATGTCATAATAGACGCAGAACTCAAGAATTAAAGCATAACACATTGGCCATCCAAGAAGAAGATAACGATGCCAAAAGTCTTCAGCATAAAAATGAGCTCAAATTATATGCCAGCTGATCTAGTGATGAAGAAGACTTCAGTAGAAAGCTTGTCAGAGAGGCAGTGGCTTGAAGACCTAAGAGACCGGAGCCTGACCCAGAGATTTAAAAGCTCTCTGGGGCGGGATTAAAATGTCTATAATACTCCACAGCAAAAAAGGACAGCAGTGATGAAACATCAATTAAAAACGCTAGATGGATCAAACTTCTATGCCGGTTCTTATCAGTATTCTGACTTTGAACGTGAATGTGTAGAACAAATGTGTCTCTAAAACACTTCATGCCTAAAAACTGACTAAAAACAGCTGTGTTAAATTTATATGTATGTTATTTGCACTTAATTGAAGCAGATAAAAGTCTCACGCAATCAGTTTAAGTTTTACTTGTAACAATAATTCCGGTGTCCAAATCGGAGGACATTTGTCAAACGTTTACTGACAGCACGTTATGCAGTCCTAAAAGATTAACTCCTAATGATACACACAGAGTGAGTGATGAAGGTTGCAATATCGATTAAGTACAGCAGACAGCATTCAATTAGCTCACACACAAAGGAAAAAAAGGTTTGGTGGGCTAATTATTAAAGGTAAAGCCAAAAGAAAGGGAATATCTGTGTTAACTATAATTTACTTATAACATGAGGAAAATCTGTAAAGCTGGTTTTACATTGACAAGCTATCAAAACCCTAGATAGCTAGGGTTCTCTCCCTAGAAGAGAAAATGTTCTAGGAACCACCTTATTTGATGATTGCGCTGCTGACTTGCGGCTCCAGGATATTTGTTTTGGCTGCGGCGTGAACCGACGGGCAGCCTGCGCCCCGTCCCTTGGCCTTGTGATGTTTCTTCCCCTAAAGCCAAGATTCTATTAAGGGGTTTGTTTCATAATCCCGTCGCCAAAAATTCCCAAAGAGTGGCTACACATCTGTTGGGTGTCATTTTATCAACAACACAATCTTGTTTTTTGTAATTCCACCCTGAAGAAGTTGTGTGCCTGTAGTAAGCCCGGTGGTACATAATCACTTCATATGTCGTAGTCGCCCCAGTGCAGCGCCACAAAAGGGTCTTAACTCGGTCAGAAAAGAAACTCTGACACCCCACAAATGTCCATTTGTGATTTAATATTACGACTATTATGATTTGCAAGCTATCAGTCACCGGAAGATAGTCATGGTTCTACTTTTTTTCTCTCTCAATGCCTGGGGAATGTTCCTCTACATAAGTAAATATGCGCAAAACTATAATTCAGTGAGAAAATGCATTATATTTTTGTTGGTGAAAAAGTTATTATTCTATCACATGCCTAGAGCCTGAGAGAGAAAGAAAAGCAAAGCAGTAAACAATAGAAAGAATGCTTCACTGAAGTGTTAAGTGTACATAATGTGCATGGTGAGCAGCTAAACTGCTTATGGTGACTGCCCACCCAAAACATTCATTGGTGCTACCACCTTTTGATGCTTTGGGGTTAGATGTGCATACAGGAACACGCATTTCAGCATAAACTCACCCATATTATGGTCCTGATAGAAGAGGACTTTCTCTGAGTCAAAACGTTTAGAGGTCAAGGAAGATAAATGGCACTCCTTGATGAATAGCTACTTCGCGAATCCCAGCCAATCGACAGTCAAGTAGAATAGTCCCGAAGTTCCTCGACTTCCTGATCTGCGTTTTCTTTGGATTGTCGGTAAATACGTGCATCTGTTGTTGATAATCCACTTATTTGCTGACAAATAACTCCCTGAAATATTTATGGAGAGTTGGTAGCGCTAAAGAAGCGGCATGGCATGATCCATGTCTGTTGATCTAATGATTCTTGTAATAAACTGTGTGATTTGGCAACTGCCTGCAAGACACTAGAGTCCAGACGTCTTTATTTATGTTCTCTGGAACTCAGTCCTGCTAACTCGTTTTGCCACGTTTGCCAAATGGCACGCTGGAAACATCGACACACTTCACTGAACTTGAATTACATTCAGAAAAGAATTGCCAGGAGATGAATAAATAATAATTGCCCTGTTTGGAGCACACCTGTTCCATTACCACACCCCGAGGGCTACAAAGACAAGTGGATTACTAACCACTTGTTTGGAGGCAGTCTCTTGGATTTCAGACAAAATTTTCACCATTTTCAAGGCACGCAAGGGCAGACTTTGTTAGGGAAAACGTAAAATGCCACCCATGATTCTCCTCAGTGGAAAATTAACTGAATGACACAAAACCTTCAACTTTCTTGGATGACATTCTCCTTTTGTCCTTCTGTCACTTCTTTACTCTCCAACAGAGCCCCCACATCATTAAAGTGGTTAGCACTCGTGTCATTGTCTCCATCTCCTCTATATCTCTCTGTCACACACACACACACCCCCTCACCCACACACACACATTTTGGCAGATATAAAATAAACAGCTGTGGTTGTCTACTGGGTTGTAAAATGAGCTTGTCTCATGTGTCACTTCCTTTCAGCCCTCAGTTCTCTCTGCCTTTCTCTTTCTAATAATGTGTTTATTTTTCTCATCTCTCCCCTTTTGTGCCTATTAGTCCCTCAGCGACCCATGTCCCATTTTAGAGGAAAAATATTAAAATAAAAATAGGAGCGCTTTCGTTACAGTTTAGCCTATGTCACCTTGAACCTGTATTTACACAATAATAACCAAAAGATACCCAAAGGGTGTACATTTATTTATTTTTTAGTTCTTGTTTAAAATATATTTCAATTCTGGTTTGCATTTATAAGACATACACCACAGTGATATCAAGATATAGGACTTATTTTTACAAAATAAAGTAAATTTTTTAGCCCTTCTGCTGGAATACATCTAAATAAAGTCCATTGCAAAAGTCACACTAAGATATTCAAAGGAGAAGCCAAGAGGTAGGAGAATCTGTCAACAAATATTTGTCGGACACTCCCTTTGTGAAGAGCAAGAATGAAAAAGACAGGAATACGAGTTGCACTAATAACAGGGCAGTGCATGAAGAAAACCAGTTGGAGGCTGCAAATGTGCAGAATGCAAATGAGAGTTGCTTGGTTAGAGGTTTATCTTCCAGCAGGACAACAACACTCAACATACAGCCAGAGCTACAACAGCAACAAAACAGGATTAGAGAGAAGCATATTCCTTTGCTAGGGAGGTCCAGTTAAAGTTCAGAACTAAATCCTACTACTCAGCGGAGAGACTTGAAGATTGATGGTCACATACTCTCTGTCTGCCTGCATGAACTTGAGATATTTTTCAAAGAATTTACTGAAGTTTCAGTCTCTATATGTGCAAAGCTGGAGCAGCCATAACCCAAAGGATTGGCAGACATGGTTGCAGCAAAACTTGCATGGATATATACGTTTTCTTCATTGTACTAATGTACAACTTTGAGTTGATGTATCACATAAAATCCAAATACATTATAGTTTGTAGTTGCAATGTGAAAAATGCCACGGGTAGGAACACATTCACGCTATATTTCACCATTCCCTATGGGATAGTTTCACAAAAATATAAATAAGTAAGTGAGGCATTAAAATAATGCCAAAGAGGTCAGTTTTCTTAATGTTGATGGTGACTCAGAGTAGTTTTGACCGGAAAAACGTCCATCTCCGTCCAGCTGGCTTGGTCAGCTGACCGGTCACACCCAGTCACACCTAGCGTGCCTTACTTTTCCTCTCCTTTTTACGTTTTCTGTTTTCCTCTTTCTGACTTTTGTCTCACTCCCACACAAACAAACACGCTCTCTCCTGATCTCTGTACTGGCCACTGGCTGCTTTCCAGTCAGATCAGCTCAATATTCCACCCTTCCTAAAAACCACCCTCACTTTGCTCATTGCTCTCTGGAGCCCACGCGTTGCCACAGTCATAGTTGTGTCACAGCAATCAATCAGCCATCAATGTGAAACTGCACCATCAGTACAGGCGAATTGCAGCAAGCCTTGTGCCGCAATTCCCGAAGCTCCTCCCCTCGCCATTAGTTCACTTCTGTGCTGAAATCATCGTTTTGCCCAACTGAATTGAACATCTCCCGGTCTCTCTGTGTGCTTCTGGGTGGTTTTTCCATGACCACTGCGATTGTATCCGGTTGGCATACCAATCGTCTGGCAGAAATTTACCAGAATCAGTCTTAAAACCTTCATATTAAAGTTCTGACAATCAGTACTTGTGTCACACTTTTTAATCTCAGTAGAGCCCATATGCTTTTGGCATTTTGACACCTAATAAAAGAAATGCAGAGCATGAAATAACATTGGCTTCTGAGCCATTTCTCATTATTTCCTCAATAGCACCACTGCTTTGAAATAGCTCACTCATCAGGTATGAACTTAATCTTGTTGTTGGTGTTTGTTTGGATTTTGGATTCATTTGTGATCAAGGGTGTATTCAGACCAGCCTTGTTTAGTCCACTTTAATCAGACTCTTAATTTGATTGTCAATAAAGTCTGATTGATTTGGGCACTGTGAATGTAAATTTGAATTCCAAAACGGACTAAAAAAGCAAACTCTGATCCGCCTAAAAACCTCTGTCTTGGTTCGGCTGAAGTGAACTCTGAAACGGGCGGAATGGGTTTTTCAGTTAGTTTGGAGTGTTTGACACATTTCAGTGTGAATGTGAACCACAGCAGCTGAAAATGTAACAAATGTTGCAATTTTGGTCCCAAATCGGACCGAGAATACTGGACTATTGGGTGTGAAAAGACCCTAAGACTTAAATCGAGTAGGTTGTCTGGTGTTTGAAAAATTTTTCTCATTGCACTTTTTATTCCACTCACTTTTCAGCCAAATGTTTACTTCGATGAAGAAACAAAATATAGAGTTTGGTAATACATCAGCTAAAGAAACTTTCCTAGTATTTTTGCCAATGGTGTTCTAATGAAACTGAACCAGAGGACTCATCAATTGCCTTTGCAGGCTAGGAAAGCAATAACTTGCTGCTTGAACATATGTCTGCCGAATATTATTCCAAAATTCAATCATCCAACCTTCGTTTTCCGGTCTTACCTTGAGTTCGTCATGTCCGTTTGACCTCCCTGACTCTTCTCCAGTCCGAGTTTTGTGAAAATCCCCACCAGCACCATGATGGCCACCACCCCACAGATAATGTAAACGATCATGTGGGTCCGATCCCGATCCGGTTCCTGGTGGACCTCCGTGACGGGCAACCCCGGTTTCCCGGTGTTTGCCCACACAGGTGTGTCGTAGTTGGAACAGGAGGTCTGGTCCAGACTGTGGACTCTGAACTGGCAGCAGAAGCGGTAGAAGCAGGAACCGCAACAGAACAGGTAGATGCCAGCATTGCAGTTAAATGGCGGGTCCCACTGGCCCATGACGTCATAGTACCCCCAGCAGCGGTTCCCACTGGTTGAATCTGTCTGTAGCTCTGGGTCCGGCGTCGGTGTTGCCAGTGCCGCCTCTGGTAACACAGACGAATCTGTGCTCTGGTTGTTGGAAGAGACCTGCGCTGAAACTTGTCCTGACGGGCATGAGCTCAGTCCACTCAGGGTGGTCAGGCCCAGTAACATGGCCAGTGAAAAGTTCAGCATGAGCAAACACATTGGAGCGGCCATGATGGACTTACTCCAAAGTCCTGCAGTGTCTCAGTTTGGACAGGTGACTGGTAATAGTAGACCAAAAAGCTCCTGCAGTTGAACAAACAACAAAAGACAATTAAATATCTCTTTTTAAAGAGAAGACAGATCAGTATGTTGACAATCAATGAGATTTGCATTGTGCATAATCAGAACAGAGTATTACATGAATGAGAAAATGATTACACTGATTTAAGTCAATCTTAAAGTTCTTTACACCACTTCATATGACATTTATTAACTAAAACGAGTGATGGGATAGTGACTGGATAAAAATAACCTAATGCATTTGATCTTCTTCCAACCAACCTGCGAGTGCGCCAGATGTAAACCCTACCAGGTTGTGCTAAGCTCAACACTCTTTGGTGTGGAAGTCGGTGTTGAGGAAAGAAAATTCAACCATCTTCCACATAACATGTAACCTCTTGCAAACGGTTGTTGCGAAATTGTTTCAAATCAATTGGGATCTGATATGCAGTATTAATACCAATTGGTGCATATTCTAAGCATACAATGATTACATTGGAAGTACGTTGCTTACCTATTACATAACTATTGAAGGTGCTATGTATGTAATTTGGTGTAATCTTTACAGCACAAACATTTGTCTCCATTTGTATTCATAAAGAACCCATGACGGCTACGTATGTTTAGGGTAGCATTTAGCAGTTTGGGAATGGAAGATGTGTAAAATATTTTTTTTGTGCGAATCTGCTGAGTCGATGTTTCTTTTGGTACAGTGAGATCGCCTTTATTTTTGAAAACCAACATGGTGAAGGGCATAGCCAGCTTGATTGGTGAAAAATCAATGGATTTAGCTGCTACTGGTATCAGATCAATCAGAAATGTGTTATGTTATTTAGTAGGAAACAGTGCTGGTTCTTTTTTTTTTTTTCCCCATTTCGCCATTTTGTACTTTTGCAATTGTGGTTGTCATGTCTTCCAGATGTGAAAATTATTTGTTTTCCACAGCACTTCAGAGCGTGGAACAAGCGTATTACAGCAAAGTGCTTCATTTCATCCTTTTGAACATTACACATCTGGCTGTTATAAAGTTAAATATGAGTCAAAATAGTCTTAGAAATAAACTCAGAAACAGTTCCCATTTGCGATTTCTGCATTTAGTGGTCTCAATTGCAAGTGTAAGGTGGAAAAAAAACTGCCTAAAATACAAACCCTATCTTGTGTTTTAAAATAGCGACTTCGTTGTTTTGCACACAGTGTGATGTCGCCTCTGCTTTTGAAGCACATAATTAAAGCCCATCCACTAAAGGCAGTACAAAATCACTCATAGTGCTTCGGAAATCAGAATCGGAATCAGATGGATGTTTGCAGGTGAAACGGCATCAGAAATCAGCCACAAATTTCAAATGGATGCAGATCTAAATTCAAGTGTATTGAGTTTGAGTTAGTCGGAACAGATTGAGACGAACTAAATTTGAAGTTATGTAGTTTCTGAATGAATTTTATATCATCACCAAAAATTGGAGCTATAAAGACAAACTGAACTGAATAAAATTAAAGTTCTGTTTTATTATGTTTTGGCACTTATCAATACCCCCGTAGACACAGACTTAGATTGACTGGCTGACAGTGAATCCGTGACATTTCATTGAGCTTGTCGACATGTTTATTTACCAAAGTTAATTAAAAAAAAAACCACCACAGAAATCACCTTTTACAAAGCCATTTAAGTCTCCAGCAGACAGCAGAGGCAGTTGTAGACAAATCCAAACCCTCGGGGAGGAGGATCCAATTTAGGAGGATGTATTACCTATGAATGAACTTGCCCCTGGCATTTTCAGCAATGAACTCCCCCCACAGAGTGGATGAATAATCCGTGAAACGTGAGAACTGTAGGTTCCCAATGGTGCTGGCGGGCAAAGCAAATCCAAACTTGCATCTAGCGAAGGTTTCCACATGGAAGGGCTTTCACTCCAAAGATAGACTCATATCCCTGAGTGGGTGACACCTCAGCACTGAAGTCAAATCGGTTCAGGCATCCAGAAAACTAAAAAAAAAAAGAAATAACTCCACCACAGGTCTTAACTTGTGTCTATCATCCTGCTTCTCTCAATGTCACAGTTGAAAGGGAGCATTTTTATTTTCGCGGTGGCCATATTTTCGGCGCCAATGTAGTCCACTTTGGTAGATGTTACTCTCCTCCCCACCCTCCGCTCTCTCAGCCGCTGACGTCTTTATTAACTGATCTGCTGCTTTTCTATTTTCAGCCACAGAGCCCAACAGGTATCAGCAGCTGTGAAGTATCTTTGGCGGATCAGTCCAGGCTCGAATCCTGTGGTGATCGCCCTCCAGAAGTGCACCTGAGGCTCGTTATCTCTCACTCGTGCACATCCATAATTCCACACGCACACATCCACAAAAAGAGCTCAACTCCCTGATGACAGGACACTGACAGTATCAGTCTGGAGCTTTTTAAGTGGCACACACACAGGAGTCCAATGGCTTTTGGCACCGGCCGCACGCAGAGCTGCTGCTGCTGCTGCTGCTCCCCTGAAAGCCCTTCTCTCCTCAGATCCAGGGGTCTCTGACAGACCCCGGACTCCACTCTTGGCTTTCAGCCGACTCAGCTCAGCCCTGCAAGTGTACAGGTGATGAGAGAGGGGGAAGAGAGTAAGAAGGGCTCTTGTACTGAAGCTATTATTTTGACGTCTTGGATCTGCTCCATGAACGGAAGAAAAGATTAACGGGTTAAAATTATTCATCCATTTCGTAGTGGATCATGGCTTCTTCTTCTTCAGTGGTTTCGTTTTCCCTCCCTTTTCACTTTTTATTTTCATTGCATGCTCTTATCCTAATCTTCCCTCCATCACATCCTTCCTTTGATGTTTCCACCTCTTTCCGTCTCTTCTCTCCAGCTTACCTCACCCTTTCCTCTTAAGACCTGGGAAGACTTTTTTTTGTTTTGTTTTGTGCCGCTGCTGGAGGAAATATCACCGTGGGGTCAGGGATCTCGCGGACTGCCCTCTGCACTTTCAGCAGAGCGCTCGCAGGAGCCTTGCTGGAACAAAGCTAGCCCAGCCCGAGCGGACGACAGAGACAAGTGGAGATGCGACAGCCAAACAGCAGCGTGGCACCAAGGGCAGATAAAAAAAAAAAATCCCGTTTTCAAAAGAAGCCCATATGGAAATGCAGGACACGGCACAACAGAAGCGCTTTTCAGACAATCTCGCATCGACTCTCAGTTTCCAGTTTTAAAATTTTTCTATTTTTCCCTCCATTTTCACCCCCTATTGGAAAAAAAAAAAAAAAAACAACAGGAAAAAAAAAACACAAAGGTTTAATATGCAACAGTTTTTAAGCAAAACGCTGCATATTATCTCCCAATTTTTTGAAGCTTTTTGATGTCAATTCAGTCGTTGTCCGGCTGCAGCTTCTTTGAAAACAGGCATAATTTGATATATATGTATAGGAATTTTATATATATATCATATGTATGTGTTTTCACTGGTGCTCTGCTTGTGGGATGCTCCAAACAGAAGTGTGAGGCGCTCACAGAAGCAATTTTTTTGTTTGTTTTTTTTGTTTTGCTTTATTCCATCCTCTCCTTTGTCGTCGCTTCCTCGTTGGCGTGTATTCCCCTTAAATCCTCGGTCCGCTCAGAGCGTCTGTGTCCCGTCCGCTGGCGATGCTCGCGCTCCTGCCGCTGCTTCTGCCGTTCCGTGGCAGGACTGGCTGTCAGTATCTCACGCAATCGCTCCGTTTCTCTCCCTCCTCCCTGTTTCCGAGTCACTCCTCCCTCTCTGGTTCGCTCCTGCCCTCCCTCATGGTGTCTCTCTCTTGCACTCACACACATTCAAGCAAGTGCCTTTTGTGCATAAATGAGCACGTCTCTGGCTTGTTGACTCTCCCTTTTCACCCTCTTCCTCTCTCGCTCATTATATGTCACAGGCACCTCCTTTTCTCAGATTTTTTTTTTTTTCGCTACTTAGTTGCATTAGGGGTGGAAAGAGATCTCCAAATTTTTAAATATTGACATTTTTTCCATCAAAATGGAAGAGTGTTTTTTTTTTATGAAACCTTATCTAGTTGCCATGTTGTTTAACCCTGACATTCTGTTTGAATGCGATGGTTTGAAGTAGAAGAGGAAATTATTACATTGACGAAGCCTCCACCACTTTCAGTTTTATCTGGCAGCATTTGGGGAAACCAATTGGGGGGGGGGATGTAGCAGCAATATCCGTCCATTTACCGCCAAGTAACTTTTCCGATTTGATCTGTTTGTGTCAGATTTTGTGGAATACAAAATAACATAAAATGTCTCCCACAGAAAATGTTACTGGCTATGCATCAAATCACATCCAACTTCCAGACAGTTCATAGTTAGTTGACTCTTTACAATATCTTCAAAAAGTTAAATACTAGATTTTCTGTCAAAGACTGCGGTGGCCCTGGGTTCATCTGACTGGAGTCAACAAGGGCGCACATATTCTTATAAACTACCTGTGTTTGTTCCATGTTTACTAGTAGTTTATTTATCTCAATGTCTAACCAAAAGGGCCAACTAAGAGAAACAGACATTTAGTAAACATGTAAAATATGTTGGAAAGTAAGAAAAGCCAAGAAGGTTCACTATGTGGGCATGAAATAGCTACACGGTGACCCAGAACCGAGACAAGACACAAGATTACCTGCAAGCACTTTGAGAAGACTTTGACAGGCTAACGGTTAGCCGCTACCAAGACAGTTTACCTTCTGCCCCTATTGGTTAAATTTTGTGCTGTCTTGTTCAAAATTGAACCTTTTTATTGGTCAAGCCTGAACCTTAAAACTCCACACTTGACACTGAATCTTGACAAAGCTTCAAGATGCTAGTTTTTGCTCTTCAGAACCAATTCTTGTTAGAGTAATAAAACGAAAATAAAAAAAACAAGAAAGATTTAATACATAGACTTGATTTAGAAAGGAAGAAGTCCTGGAGTTTCCTTGTTTTGCTGCTGCGAAATAAAGGCTGCTCAGTATGTCGATCGATGCTACTAGCTAGCCGTTAGCCGCTAATAACACTGAAGTTAGCATCTGCTTTAGAGATTCCTGTCAGCGTCAAACTAAACGGGTAATTCACACAAAAATTGATCAGATTCTCAGTTTGTCAAAAAATACTAGTAAAATGTTTCATTTCATGGCGGAAAACACAGAATTGAGTATTTTTAGAAGTACACAAACACATATTTTTGGAGAAAGAAAAAAAAACCTATTAATTACATATTCTTTTGAACTCGGATGTGTGAAACATTTATATTTTGTGAAAAAAAACTCAAACTCAGCATTGCGTATCGTCTTGTTAGCTCGCTGTTCTGCCCCTGCTGTTTAGTGTTTGATTATAGATTCAATCCATGAACCATTTTTTCCTCACAGCATCTTGTTCGTCTCCATTTACTTTTCGTTCATCCCACATCCCAGTCCGTTTGTTGCAGTGCGTCTCCATTTCCCCCTTTAATTTTACATCTCTCCCGTATGCGACTGTCAGTTTGACATATAAGAACATCGGTGCTGACTGAGCGTCAGGTCAGCGCGAGCGAGCGCGCGCGTGCTCCTGCATCCTCGTGCGAAGCGTGTTTGTGCCTCTGCGTAATGAATGTGCCAGTACCTCTGCAAGCACGTCTGGAACATGTGCGGCACTGCGGGCTATTAGGACTGATTTAGAAGGGGGGAAAAAAAAAAAACAAGTGAAAGATGGATGGATGGAAAGGAGGCGATGGGAAAAGCAGCAAGGAGGAGAGAAGAAGGTAGGAAGCGAAGGGAGAGGAGGGGAGGTGAGAAGAGGACAGCGTCTGCCAAAGAGAGGGAGGGAACGAGAGAGAGATTTTGACAGAAAGAAGCAAAGAGAGAAACGGGAGAGGAATTATCGCAGGGAAGGGAGGAGGATTAAGAAGCAGGGGAATAACTACGGGGAAAAGGAGTTGCTTGAGGGCTGGTAGAAGGGAAGTGGATAGGAAAGAGTTCAGACAGGTGGGGAGGAAGTCATCTCAAGAGAGAGCGACATAAAAATACAGGAAAAGAGTCATTATGAGAAAACTGCAGCAGACGGTAGATAATAGCCTTCAGAAGATATGCAGAATTACAGTACGAGGTTCTTGTTTAAAGAACAAGAAGACCTTGGAATTTTTCCATTTTAATTTAGCATAGTTTAGCAAAAAGCATTCCTTTTATCTCTCCCATCTCCATTGTTTCTTTGCCCAGTTCTCTTCGACTTCCTCTAGAGAGTCCTTCTAAAATATTTTTTGTTTTTCTTTCCCTGTAAGTCCACAGCTCATATCCCCTTGGTGTATTTTACTCAGTCCAAACCTCTCAGCCTTGATTTACTTAAAATCCTTGGCAAAGCGCATCAGGAGTTATGTCAAGGATACATCCACCCGCACACTTAAGATGGCACACAAACTCGCGCCGCCGTGACTTCGCGGCAGACTTAATGTACGAGCCGCGAATCAGCTAATCCTCACCCTCCCTCCTGACTTGCTTTTAAGTGTCCTTTGCACATCTTGCCTAATTAACAGAAGGTCAAAAGTTGATAAAAAAAAAAGGAAAGAAAATCAGACAAGTTCTGAATGAAAGTCTGCCGTTTCCGAGAAGTGGGGCGTATAAGTTTAGAGCGTGTCGTCCAGAACGGAAGATGCGGGAGGAGAGAACGACGAGGCGACGCCGGGGAAACGATGGTTGGTGGAGAGAACAGGTGGAAACAGAAATCTTACAGTCCTCTAAACTGATTTGGTTGCACACATTCGCCCTCCTCAAGTGCCTTAGCATTTCTGTCAGAAACATGTATGCTGAACAAAAATATAAACGCTCCTTGTCAAATATTGTTGCCATGTGGCACCAACAACTATAAATCAGCATTTGCTGACATTTTGTTGTACAAAAGTAATATTTCTCTTGATTTGTGTATAAAGTTTAATCCAACTTGCTGGAAGTGAGCATTACTCAGTGAGGTGTTTTTTTACTCAGTGTCTGGGTGGGGCGGCATGTCCAGTGGGTGATCAGACAAAATGAGCAGCAACTGGACAATCCCTGGACTGGGGACAATAAAAGGCCACCCCAAAATGTCAAGATTTGTCACAAGTCATAATGCCAGATGTTTCAAGTTATGTGGGAGCGTGTCATTGGCATGTTGGATGTAGGGATGTCCACCGGAGCAGTGGCTGCACGGCTCAATGTCCATTATCGGACCACTGGCCGATAATGGACAGTAGTGCCAGTCTGATACCAGCAGACTGGCACTACTGCAAATCGACCTCATCCTCGTCGGCCACGTGTGACCACTCCAGCACCAAATCGCCACATCCGGCTCGTCCATCTGCGGGATCGGCTAAGACCAGCGACACACACTGCTGATGAGACTATTGGTCTGCACAACAGACGCATCACATCTCAGACTGTCCGTAACCGCCTACGAGAAGATAACTTGGTCAAGATCATATTCCTCCACCTGATCCCCATCATGCTCAAAGGACTGTCGATCCGCTACAAATGGCCAAACCACGATGTTATCAATGCCGATATGAAGATCAGTAATTACTGAAAATATAGTTTGAGTTTCTCTATAAGTTGCGTAACACAAATGTTCATAAAACTCTTATATTTGACATGGGGCGTTTATATTTTTGTTCAGTGTATTTGCTAGGTACTGCTACTGAGATATCTCGAGGTTTTAAAAAGTTTAGGTTCCAAACCTGCAAAGATTTTTCCATTGTGCCGTCCATCTGATTTGAAGAAAGCACTAGTTTGTTTCCTCTGGCTGTGTGGAGCTTAGCCTAATGTAGCAGTAGCCAAATTTGCCTGAAAATATTTCTGTTCCCGAAGAAAGCTAAGACAAATAAGAATAAGAAGTACCGTTTGAAAATACGGTACTTCTATTTTTATAAAGCCTAATCTTTTGTTGGTGTTATATTTAGTATGATGTTCTAATCAGGTAAGATTTTAGGTTCAATAAAGCGCACAGAGTTATAATACCTGATTGATCTGTGTTCATTAGTTCGTGACATTCCAGTCTTTCAGGAGAAAACTGCCACCTAAAACCAGTCAAATAAGTTAATGATGCCTCACTGGTATAAAATCATAAAAACTGACAAATTATCATCAGATTAAATTTGTTTAACACATAGCTGAAGTAACACAAGTGTCTACACAGAATTTAAATTAGAATACACTCAAATGTGACTAATTTACTACATGCTTGTAGAGATTTTACCTCCTTTTTTTTGTTACATTAACTTTGAACTCTTTATTGTGACAAATAATTCACATGAACATACAACCCTTTAACTAATTTGGGAATGTTTTTTTAGAGTACATGTCACAGCTGTGCAAATATATTTCGGTATTTGTTGCAATACATCTGGTAAGAACCAAGCCAAAATCATGCAGTGGAAGAACAAGAATAAAGAAAGCACATATACAACAAAGAGAAAATCAAAAATATTTCACTATCCCTAACACAGGAGGCAACGGACAACAAAGAGCAGACGTGATGTTTAGGAATAACCCAACAGCGTGCCGGGGAGAGCAAGAAGCACGTCTTACTGATACTCGACAGCAAAGGAAGCAATCAAAACCATAAACAAGAATATAGATTCGATAAACAAAATCAATAAAGAGTAAAACCATGAAAAGTCAAGGCCGTCATTTTCCGTCTTCACTTCTACCTCAAACCATTTCTGTTATCATATTACAATTTCACCTCTGACTTCACCCACACTTGTCGCTCCAACTCTGAGTTGTTTATTTTCCGAGCTGTGTGGTTCTCCTTTATTCCATACTGTAGATGCTGTCAGTGATACATTTCTCTTACAGGTCAGAAAAGGAAGTAGCTATATGAGGACAGTAGAGACAGAGGAAGGTGTTTGCGTAAAAAAAAAAAAGAAAAAAAGAAACGTTTTGATTGAAATTGAGTTTTGTAAAAAGAAGAAATCCAGCTGCAGAGGAAGATTTTTGTCAACTAAATAAAACTTTTATCCACTCAATATGACAATCTGTATATGATTTCTATAAATGGGTACATTTCTACTTCTATACTATTCAGTGCGTTAGCATGCGCTGCAGGACGTCCACGTTATTTCCTCGTGTTACAGCGTCAGTTCTCTCGAAAGCCATCCACTCTGTGTGTGTGTGTGTGTGTGTGTGGCGGTGTGCATGCATGCGTGTGTGCATGCGTGTGTGTGTGTGTGTGTGTGAGAGAATGTGTCAGGCATGGTGAGGGTGACTCACTGGGTCACTGATGAGATCTGCCCTCACTTGTGGCTCACAAAACCAACCAGAGTGAAAAAGAACCCAGACTGTGAGCAAAAGTGAGCGATATATAAAGATAGGCAGGAAAACTACTCACCCGACCCAGATTTAAAACTCTGCTCTTAATACCTGTGGGGGTGTCTTTGTGTTAGTCCAAAGTAGACAAGGCAGCTAATGTGAGCATGCCAAATTGTTGAAACTAGTCTCAGTTATTCAGAAAAACTCTATTACAAATTTTACAGTGAGCTATGGACGTTATGCAAAAGAAATAACTTGTTTGAGCTTTATGTCCTAAAACACGTGTCAAACTCAAGGCCCGTGGGCCAAATCCGGCCCGCCGTAGCTTTTATGTGGCCCTCTAGATTCTAGACTAAACACTGAGTGTGGCTAAATATTATTTTATCAATCAAATTAATGCAGTTTTTATCCGTTTACGGACAAATTACATCAATCGGTCCCTCCAGATTCTTGAGAATTATTGTGAAAATTCACGCAAAATCAACAAATTCCCACACTTTTTTTGCGCCAATACATATTTGGGAGTTTATAGCAGATTTTTCTCAAAAATTGTCAAAAGTTTTCTTACTTGTACTAAACAGCTGCCTCAGCCTTAATTTATGTCAGATTACAGTTCATGATCTATACAGTGGGTAATAAAAAGTCACATTTATCATCATAAATAAGTGCAAATATTTCCAAATTAGTACCACAAACACTTTGAATTTTATTGCACAAAATTACAAAACCGGCCCTTTAAGAGCTTTCATGGTCTTGATTTGTCCCAAAACAAAAACGAGTTTGACACTGCTATCCTAAACCATTTAATCTCCCATAGCAACCATTGAGAGGTTCTGTCCGCTGTGTTCAGGTAACTGCATAGAGAGAGCAGCGCAGAAAGAAGCTGAAAACATAGTCATTCAGTTTTATAACGTTCAAACAAAAAGTTCTTTTATCCCACTGACACTACTGCGTATCTGTCTTTTCTTTCGATTACAAAGACAGATAGTATGTCAAGGACAACTGCTGGAGTTAATTAATTAAATTAACTCAAGGAAGTAATAAGCTATTTATTTACGTAACTGTAGTTAAAATCATAATCTCACTAAAAAAAATTGTATATTTCATCTAATCAAAGGTTGAAGGTGTGATTGTAGAAACAAGAAAATCAGTTTTGATTGAAACTAAGTTTTGCAAAATGAAAAAAAGTCCAGCTGCAGAGGACGATTCTTACATTCTTGTGAACTGAATAAAACTTTTACCCACTCAATTGTGACATTCTTTACATGATTGCATCTGTCTGTGGGTAAAAGCTCTTTTGTCAGAGGGTCTAAATTGCACACTTGATACAACACTATAAGAAGAATACATAATTTATAGGTCAAATTTGAAGAAGAAAAAAAACAGAAATTAATTGTAAATGAGCCACCTTTGGCATTTCGGCGCTGGCACCTTGAACCACTGCTGAGAGGAACTCTGTGTGGTCCGATATCTGAATGAAGTCTGGGCCTCAGCGGGTCATTGACTGGGACATACCCAGCTAAACAGGAGCTGCAGCGTTTTATACTGGGATTCATCGGGACGAGAGAGAGGGAGTGAGAGAGAACGAGGAAACAAAGCGTAAATTAAACCCTGGTCGACGCAGACGCCAACTTGCTCTCAGTTGCTCTTTTGCTCACTTTCCTCTGCAAAACTTTAGTGACACAAAGCGGATTTATGAAATTCAGTCGACTGCCGCTTCGGGATGTGTGCGCGCACGCACACACACACACACACACACGGGTCTGGATGTTAAGCCTTCAATTTAACATGCTTAATAAGCTGCGCAGTGTAAGGTCAGGGCCGCAGCTCACATGCGTTTCAGCACGTATGGCCCCCTTTAATTAATCTCTTCCTCTGTTTCAGCGATCTGCGCACGCAGCTCTCTGCCTTTCTTGAGCTTGTGCGACGTGGGCAACGCTCAATTAGATTCACTTGGGTTTAGTGGATTAGCCTAGTTTAGGACTGATGTTTTCATCTCAGAGGCTCCGAAACATGCGGATGACTCATATCTCATCCAGGGCTGCCGATGACATCGGGATAGGTTTTCTCAGCCTCCCCTCTCTCTCCCTCCACCCCAAGCTGTTTATCCAAATCTATATTTATCATCTTATCGCACTCTGAGAAGCCAAATCTAACCTATGCAGTGATTTCCTATGTCACAATAAGCCCCTGGGTCACCTTTAGTTTTTTGTGAGGACGGTAAACCAGCGGAAATCTGATGTTTCATGGCAGGTAAAATGTCTGACGCAAACAAGGACGGCGGCCTGGTTGGAGGGAAATGATCCTCGTCCAAGTCGTTAATGGCGATGCTGAGATAGCGGCGCAGCAATCGGAGCTTCGCCCGTCTTCAGAGAGAACGCCGCGAAAGCTCCTGGCAATGCCCGAGTTGTACAGGCTCCCTTTCACTTTTAAGAATGTTTAATGAACTCTAAAATATTCAAAAATAAAGGCAAAATAATTCATGGATTCCGTCAAATATTTATCCGGAGGGTTTCGATATTCATAATTCAATGAAAGAGTCCTGAGTTTGTGTGTAATTAGGAGATCGGGGCTACATATTTTGCATTTTCCTAAAGTCAGTGAGCGGCGTCAGTAGGTGAGACATGTCTTCTTCTCGTTGTTGTCCAACAATTACGGGCAGCGAGTCCGTCCAAAAGACAGCTTCGGTTGTTCCAGCGCGAGTAATTCAACCTCTCGACAAGTTTTCTCTAAGCTTTATTTCCTCAAAAGAACAAAAAAAAAAAACATAGAGGAGAACAATCTTTCCCACTAATATCCCAGTATGCATTTCATACATAATACTGATGGATGATGGTTCCCTTTGCACAAGTAGTGAGCAAAACTTCTTCCTGTCTCCAACAATCTGAAGGAAAATGAGATCTTATTATTTAGAGTAGAAGGCAAGTAATCTTTTCCAGGAAAATTTATTTTTCACCTTATAAGGCTTAAATTACATAGATCGTGGTAACTTGATCATGAAAATGTTACTTTTTTTAGTAATTCAAAAGAGTATTAAAAAGTTTGGTAACACTTTATTTGACGGGTTGCGCATAAAACTCAAACAGGACACAACAAGCTGTCATGAACATGTCAGTCTTTATGAATGTTTATGACTGTTGTCATGAAGTGTCATTAGGTAAATAATGACTCTTTTAATGCAAAGTTGCTTTAAAACTTGCATTGAAAATGCCAACTTTGCATTAAAGTGACATTATTTACTAAATAATCCATTAAAAGTTGGCACTTTTAATGGATGTTTAATGCAATTTTTAAAGATACTTTGCATTAAAAGTGCCATTATTTACCGAATAATGAACCTTCATTACACACAGAGTGGCATATTCCAAACATTTATTTTTATACACTATTTTATACATTATTATGGCTTATAGCTCATGAGAAACAATTTTTTTAACTTGGAATATAATTTCTGGAGAAATATTATGTTCTAGTCTTATGAGGATTTATTTTTAAGAGAAAATACATTTTACAATGAACAGACCTTAAATTACACACCGATGTACATAAGGTCAGAAGTATTACCTGTCTCTATGATCGCAGGACAATGCTACGCTACACGCTAACCCAACATGAACGAAAGCTAAAATGCTAACCTCAGGTGAAGACTGACTCTTTAAAACTGACATGCACTACAAGAAACCCGCACTTAGACATTTCGGTTTCACCCTGTGTGGCTTTTACCTCGAGGCTAAGATGCTCTTTGAACAAACGCATATCAGGGTCCATTAATCTAACAGTAATGGGGGCCGTTTGACCGTTTCTGTACGTCATCCAGAATGGATCAAAAGAGGCTGGACGCAGCAGACAGAAACCATGGAGACAGACACAGACGTTAGCTGCACTACATTAAAGCTTTACTCTTTGCAAATGTAAATACACCATATTTCATCTTTCATTGCAGTCAGTCACATAAAATTTTCTGTAGTCTTGAGCTTTGAATATTCTTTTTAGCCACAATCGGGGTTATAGCAGCCCTACTTTTGGCCCTAATGCTGCACCGTAGCCGTTAGCGTGTTTAACTGCGGGGATGGGGCGTCCAGTTTTCCTGCCACTCCATGGTGATGTAGAGCGCCTTCTCCTCAGCGTTTCCTCAACTTTGTTCCCGACCTGTTCCTTGTCCTTGATGTTTCTTTTTTTTTTTTTTCACAGATTTTCTCCATCAAACTTTTGACTTCCTCATGGAGCTGCTGGATATTTACTTAGACTAAATTCAATTAACGGTAAATAGATTGTTTACTTCTGCAGAAACCTCTAAAAATATTTGGTTGTGATGCGTTTGATTTCGGAGTAACAAATACAACATACTCTTACTCTTAAGTTACTCTTTATTTTTTAGTATGCGTCACTTCACAATTGTTCACCAATTTTTTGATCTCTCTACAACCCCAATAAAGAAAAATAAGGTTGTCGAAATTCCTTTTGCGTTGTTTTGTCGATTGATTCAGTTTTTTTCTCCAAATTCCCTGAAAGCAAAAGTTAAATAAATCAATCATTTGATGAACTCAGCAAAGACCACCCCAATAGTTACACCATATTTAACAGGTCTTGCATGCAGAGGTAATCGCAGTATCAGGACAGCACTTGACACAGTCTTTTGTTCCTCTCCTTTTGACTAATAGCTAAATGTTCCACCGCCACCATAAATATTTATCTGAACTGCAATCAGCGTTGCTGTGCGACTCCTTGCTTTGTCTTTTTTCCAATCGCATTATCGCTCGAGGAGACTCTTAAGCTCAATCCTTTATTATCACCTTCATCTTCATAATTGTTATTGACGCAAGTAGGTGGATATTTAAAGCACATCAAGGCATTTCTTGCGCTCAAGAAGATGGTTTACTATGAGAATCTATCGCAGTGATTACAGCACTTCTGCTGAATGATGACTAAATAAACTCACCGTGGGTGGTTTCCTGCTGATTAAAACTTTCTATGGCAGAAAATGTATTATGTCTTTCATTGTAATGCTATTTTGGTGCTATATATCCATTGTATACTCAATACATTACTGTTTTTTTTTATGTTCCAAGTGTGTTAGGTTGGGGTTTTTTTCCCAAAATGTGCCCAATGCTGGCTGTAGTACCAGCATGTCTGCTTGTTATGGTTCAGTCCAGCAGCAAAAGCATTGTCAGGTAATGAGTAGAAGTAAGCAACACGGTGAATCTCATTACCTGGAGCAGGAGCCGGATACGGGGCTACGTTAATGTCCAACCAGCATTTAATGTCAAAGTGATCCGCTCCCACAAATGGGGTTTTCTTTTTTTTTTTTTTTTTATCTGATCATTTCTGTCTGAATGTCATAGCCTACAGCTCAGCATAGACATGGAAAGAGCGATTTTCTGCTGAATGATGATTTTTTTTTTTTTTTGCCCCAAATGATTTACTGCCTGGAAAAAAAAGCAGTCACAATAATGATGCCAGCACTTTTCTGAAAAGTTCACTTTCCTCCCCCCAACAAGTAACACTCAACACTGGTGCGCAAAAAGTTCGGAACACCCTCAAGATATTTTAGGCGCATATTTCGTCGAAAGCACTAAGCGGGGACAGACCCCAGAGCAAAATACAGGGGAAGGTAAATTGGGGTTAGAAGATACTGACTTAACTCCGGAGCACAAGATTTTGTGTCTACGTCTAGATCAAAGATTCACAAAGCCTGGATTTAATCAATATTAAATCATTTTACAAGCTTTTTGATGAGTTTTGAAGATAGCTAAGCACTTCATAAGATCCTAATTGGTTTCATATACAGAGAGCACCATAAATAATCTAAACAGCAGCATAAGCTGAATGGATTAAAATCTGTTTGACGACAGACTTCAGACCCCAACACCAGCAGCCTGCTGGTGGTAAATGCCGAGTTACTTAATAATTTATACGACCTGAGATGAAAGTCAGACGTGTTTTAAACTATGAATCTACAAGCCACCCGCTATCTGCAGGCTGCTGTGTCGAACCCCCTGCGACGGCAACGTCATGCGTTTGTTTTGCATGGCATCAAGCAAAGGAATACCTTAGGTTTACATATATTTGCATACATCTAAAAAACAATTACATTTCCAGGATGTTTTGTCGTGTTAGCTTGGTCAAGATTTCAGACTGTACAGTTGGGCATCAAAAATATGGGTTGATGTTCAGTGTTTGAGAGTATTCTCCGTTCTGTCATTTCTTATTAAACAAATACGTAGCCAAAATAGAAAGGTTGTGTGTAAAAATCTTGGCCAATCCTTGTTGCTTCTCTGACATTAATAAGACCAAGTAGCACTTCATGCTAACCGACCATTAGAAAGTGTCACCGTGTCCTTAAAAGAGTAAGATTCAGCAGTTTGTTTGTTTTTTTTTTTAAGATTTGGAGCACACGGTTGAGTAAACACCGACGTGGGGATTCACTTAGAACTGTTCAGTGTTTCCAGCAAATTCACCTGAAGATAACTATATATAAAGCAACTTCAGAGATACAGTAAGAAAACCTTTGCAAACCTCTGTTGGCAAATTAACGGTCAGCAGGTGACAATTAAGTCCAGGACGCAACGCTTGCGTCTGATTCTTCATGTACCGGAGATCCTGGTGGCATAAACACAAGCTGGTCCGGCAGCGAACGTGAAGCTGTGGATTTTGCTAGCAAAGTGAAAGAAAGTCTCCTTGTGTTTCTGAGCTCCTTCCATGGCTTTCTACGCTGATTTATTTTGCAAAGTGAAAGATTTTACTTTGTATTATCGGAAGAAAATTTTTCAACAAATATAGCAGCATGGCGTAGTGTTTCACTTTTCAAAGGAAATTGTTCCGCATTAACATCCTTGGACAGATGAGACTAAATTACAGACAATAATGCGCAGTGCTGGCCCTGATGGGAACAGATTGGTTTTATCCCACAAGCTGTCAAGGCACAGTGGTGGAAGGATCATTTGGGCTTACTTTGCAGACAGAGAAGCTATAACTTCTGGTTATATGCGTGCCAAATTATTTTAGAGTCAAAGATCCAGCTTAAACGTGGGTCGTTCTACAATGACAGGAGAACCAAACGGCAAGACTACAAAGGCCAGCAGTGCCATGGTAACCAGAAAACATGTTTTTTTTTATCACACCGACTCATTTGGCTTCCAGTGTTTTTCACACTTTCTTTCGTTTCTGTTTAATGTGCGAAAAAATGGTAGAATCTGTCGTTTTTGTTCAGTTTCCTTTATATCCCGATGCATAAAAACACGCATGCGCTTGAAAGAGGGTTGTTTTTTGTTTTTTTTTTCTCTCCCATAATTGACATTTATTACCATTACCTGTGTAGTGTTGCTGTGGGATTTAGAGCGTGATTACATTTGATATCATGTTAATAACATCCTCCCCTGTTGGAGGAATCGTTTAAAGGTATAAATAGCAGTTAAGATATTGCACATAATCCTGAGGGCACCAAAACAAAGTCATGGTATCAGCTGGCCGCCGTGAAGTTGCTGCGGGGGACGTGAGCCGCTGCAGCTTGTTGGAGGAGCTCCTGGATAAAAGCGTCCGAGGCGGAAAGACCGAGGAGCAGCAAAAAGAAGAAACGCCAAGGGACAGAGAGGGCTGTGTGGGAAGAAGGTGCCTTCTGGCTTCATTAGGGGTGGAAAATTAATTAGCGACAGGATGTGAATTAATCAGACCTCCATAGGCAGTTTCAAGACGATGCCACAGCAGCGTGCGCAGGGGTCCCTGAAGACTTGACAGTTTGTTACAGCCCAAATGTTATCCTGTTAATTGACAATGAGGTACTTTTTGAGCCCGTTTCTCGAATCACCCAAACCCGTGTTGTGTTTTCATTCCACACCTTGGATAAAGTTGAAATAGTTTTCCTTGACTAGGCCTGTCACGGTAATCGGTAAATCAATTAATCGCATGATAAATTAAAACAAACTCAGTGACTTCCATTGGCGTGATTTATCATTTCTCTTTTTTTCTCTCTTTATGCCAAAAACTGGATGATAAAAGTCTTCAGTTTGGACAATTTTGTGTACAAAGACTTCAACATGCGTTTTATTTGTTTATTTCGTTCATTTATTTGGGGGTATTTAAAATGTCTTCCAGTTCCAGTGTCAAATGTTCATTAGAACTTAAAGTTTACTGATCTTTTAGAATGTGCATTATTATGTTTGCCATTGCCGTTATATTACTTAAAAATTGTCAAAACAACAATATTATCATCGTTTATCGCAATCACTTCTGGAACAAATTATCGTCCAGCAAAACTATCCTTCACAAGACACATCTTTTGAAATGTCAAAAAAAACATCTAATTAGCATTTTAGCTGAAGTACTTTCCCTCTCACTGCTTCACAGCAAACATAACCTGGTTTGTTGGTGACTGATTGAGTACCAACCAGTATTATTTAACCTGCACAGAGACACATGGATATTGCCTCATTAATGTATTATTCCTAATAATATCAATGCAACGACAGAAAAAGCTACGTGCAATAAGGTGCTTGTACTTGCAATATCTTCTAATGCCCCTAAGATGCCCTTTATTTCAAGCTTCGTTCTGATTTCTAGATAAGGTGAAGAATCTGAAATAACTAAAAAAAAATTGGTTTGATTGAATTTAACCTAAAGTTACAAAGAAAAATTCATCCCAACAATTTTCTGTATAACCCCAGGTCACTTTTCAATGACGAACTCTCAACATTTTGTAAGAAATTTCAATTCAGACGTGATCATTTGCCAGCAAAATGAACCGAAATTGTCCCATTCTGCTTTCCGTTAACTCCCTAAGCCCGGAGTTCTATGAATTTCATTCTTTAATTTATTTAATTTAATTTTCTTTTTACCAAATTTAAATACATTTGTTCAAAGTTAAATGTTTTCTGATTTAAGTAGTCAGAATTCAATGTTTTACAAAATAAAAACACGGATTTTCACCTGCTTAGTCATGTCGTTTATCTTATTATTAATCTGTACGATTAATGGATACAGTTTTTAACAGTTCAACATAGCAATATTACTAAAATAGGAATTCACATAAGTTTCATCAGGACATAATATTTTTGTGGTTGTGGTCCAACTATCCATTATTTGGACATTTCATCCCCGTGGAGTTTTCTGGACAGTTTTCCTTTAACATGGAATCATCTGGGTTTTACAAAGCTGCTGTGATGTTCTAACAACATTTTATATGAATTATGCATCAAATCTGTCATTTATTTCCAAAGAACTGCTGGAAAAGTCTTTCTAAGGGAGTGTGAGACAGTGGTTCAGATTGAGTAAATTATAAATATGTTTCAGGAACAAGTGCTCAAAAAAATGCAGTCTTATTCATTCATAATGCTTTAGTTTAACGTTGCGTCATGAGTTTCATCCAGACTTTTAAAGCAAACGCTACTAAGTCATCAGTGAATTTAAATTTGCTTTACAAGTTGCATTTCTGCCAAGTTAATGTTTGCATAAACTCCCCATTGTTTGTCCCGTTCTTCAGAACAGGGGTATGGGAAAACCCGACCCACCTCCTGTTTGTATAGGGTCACGACGTCATCGATTACATCACTGGGTACAACCAGATTAAGTCTTTTCTTTCTTTGCATCGTATTTTTTCTTTAAAGTGACCTTTCGAGCTGCACCATATGAAGTGTTTTTTTTTTTGTTTTTTTTTTTTTACTTTGCAAGTCATTTACCTGTGTAGATGAGTTTGCAAGTTAAATTAATAATCTATTCCTGTTTCTTTGTTTGGATTGTGTTGCGCGGTTTCACCTATTTTCAAATGGTACAGGTGGGTCAGGTGTGTTTCAGTTCTGCATAAAACCAGGACAATTTTTAGCAACTGAGAGCTTAAGACGGCAGAAACAAAGATGCAATTGAATAAAATCCACTGGAGAGAAAGTCTAAGCGTCCAATGATGCCGTTTTCCTTGACAAATATTCGCACTGCCTCATTGGGAAACGTTTGCTGAGCGTCTAGCAGGTAATCAAGCCTATGTAAACCTTGTGCTTACATAGGCTTTGTTGATCTTTGTTGATGCTCCCCTTCTAGATGATCCAACAGCTGGATGCAGAAGCAAGGCCGTGTAAAGTAAAACAAGTTATGGATGTTTACTCTTTTTCCCTGTTTCACTGTGTTTCTCGTTCAACACAGCAAAAACAAACAGCTTCCTCACATTGAGATTGTTGTGTTTATCTTTGCGCAAATCCAGAGTGTGTTTCTATATTTTGTTAAGCAGTTACGCTTTGAGGGCTACATTGCTTATAGTGACATTAATTAGTATTCTTAGTCATGAGTTGCGTGTTAAAATAGCTGTAGGTAAGATGTAAGTTTATGGAATGTGGAAATAGTTGTTATTTAGGTGAGCTCAATAATTGGTAAGTCTACATTTGACGAAGACAGAAAAGGGAAAGCAATGTTTTAGATTTACATTGTACCAACTACTAAAATCTTACTCTATGAATTTTCCCTCTCTTGTAAAAAAAAAAAACACCCTTATACAGTTTCAAACCTTTAAGTGCAACAAATAATTGACAAATTTCTGCTTCTGAGTTGTTACTGCTATCGTTTCTGATTCCTCAAGATCTACGTCTTGCGTAACCCAGTGACTGATCACGTGTACGCTTTCTGATGTTTTTGTCCTTTAAGGCCCCGCTTGGCTGAAGCATCCCCCATGTCGGGGTCGGGGAGCTGAGACGGTTGTCTGTTTTCATCTTCTTTAGGAAGCAGTGAACCGTCTGCCCTTCATGCCACAACAGGATCAGTGGCACTCAATTACTATGGAAACTAGAAAAAAAATAAAAATAACAACAAACAACAACGTGGTGTCCAACCTCGTCTGAGACGAGAAAAAGAAAGGAACCGACTGTATAACATACATAAGTATTTATCATATTTAGCTTGCAGTATGTGCAAACATGCTATAAACAGGAGACCAGACGCAGGCCTCATTCACTTCATTTGTTAGGATAATTGTTTCAAAAGAAAGCAACAGCATACTGTGCAGCTTAGTTTTCCCTCAGGCTGCAGTTCTTCTCCTTGTAGATGGATCATCAACGCGAGCAGTAAGTGTCGGGGTGAGAACCAGAAAAAAAACAACCCGAGTGTTAGAACCAGCAGTGCATTTCCTGCCTTCAGGCTCAGACGTGTGTTGTTTTATATCTCTTAATTTCTATTCTGGCTGCTCTTCAATACGATTCAATTTATGAGGCACCAAATCCCATCGAACGTCCTCCCACGGCACTTTAAGAGCAAAACAGGGCCAGATCACATCCAGTTACATTGATTTTATTGTCACGGTCAAAGAGTTTCATTCCACCTCTTACTGCATGATTTCTGATCTTTACTTTCCCGGACACTTAATACTGAAAATTAAGGATTTATCTTTTTACTGGTTGTGGATTATGTACAGATATTCAAGAAATGATGGTATATGTACACGTTTTACAGGAGACATCATTATCAATGCCCCCTTATTGTTTTCTTTGTAAAAAGTGTGAACTTTCTATCCCTGAAGACTATTGTTGCTAATTGGCATCAAGCCCTTTCCAGTCTTAATTTCCAACAATCCATTTTAATTCAGGTTCTAAGTTTAACAATGTTAAAGCCTGAAAAGTAGAAAACATAACCTGCTGGTAAACGTTTGTATTACGACCCGCCTTCTCCTGCAATATTGCTAACAGAGACTCTAATGACGAAGTGATTCTAATTTGATACAGAGATACCGCGGCCCAACTCGGCGAGGTTGGAAGAGATGATGATAATAATACTGCAGGGTAGTCGGCAATAAATCACCAACTGATAAGGTCAATGTCTGAATAATGATCACATTAATGTAATGAGTCCTAGCCATGAGACGGAGCTGGCGGACGCTCTCCTGGGCATCAAGTGGTAGGATTTTGATCTGTACTGCGCTAATTGTGGCGTATCATATAACAGAACATGTGTGTTTGTCTACATGGAAGGTTTTTTTTTTTTTTTTTCCCTAAGGAAGTCTCAGCAGATCCTCCACCAAACAGAAGCTCCTCGGCTAAATATAGAGTCCCACCTATTTTCTCACTTTATTCTTCCTCGGCCTAACACCCTTTTATCTCTCCCGCAGATTACACAACTCTTAGCTCTCATCCATTTGTCTTCGCAATCTCCCACCGTCTCCATCTCGCTCCAGGCGGCTATCCCGGATCCAACGCGCTTAAAGTGCCTGGATTGCTGAGAAATTTGGGTCAATCTTTGCAATCTCAAGAGAATTCGTCCCTAACTTTTTAGCTTATAGTCTCAAACGTGAGAAGGCTAAGCCGTGAAAACTCCTGCACCATCAGAGCATCAGAACAGAATCTGAGGATATTTGTTGTCCGCTGAAAGCAGATTATTTTAGATCTTGTGTGACATAAGGTGAAACTTTTAAATAACTTGTTTCCTCCAAAGGCATTTTTAGACATGTGCTGCCACGCCAAGAACAGGAGATTTTAGAGCCGTCGGGTTCTTTATGATGCTTCTCAAGCTGTCAGTGAGTAGTTTTCCCTGTTGAGTTGAGCTGTAACATCTTGTCTACATAAATGTCAGTTACCCAAGTTTTCCCATCTTAACGCTGCTCTGTGCAATATTCTTAAATTATTAAACAGAGTGTCATGTTTCTGTTTCTACAACAGGATAAACAAAGATACAGCGAGTCAAACTGAAACTTAAATGTTGCTGAAGTCAGCACGAGGAATCAGTTGCTGCGTTGAGGGTAACGTGTGCGGCAACACCTCACCGATGCTGCTACACCCAAAGGCAGACTTCGCCAGTTCTTAAAATCCAAAAGCCAGGTTGCAAAGCTCTGTACTCTGTCCACCAAAGCTATGCTAAATTTTTACTCTAAAAATTATACCTGCTAATACTTTTGTTAAAAAAAAACAACAAAAAAACAACTAAACAACACTGACTGCACGTCAAGACTTTGGTAAACCATCAATGCTTTAGATCTTGATGATCGTCTCTTGTGTGGGGTTCCACAGGGCTCAGTGTTAGGCCCCTTCTTACTTATTCGTATCCTACTGAAGAAGTCAAGGGTACCATTCTGTTATCCAAATTAGATTTAGGTTTTTGGCTAAAGCACTTACCACAGAGTTAAATTCACTTCTACCTTGAAGCAACTTTGGAATTTACTTCAAGGTCGATTTCAGATCAGGCTTTTTTCAAGTCAGGCCAAAATAGTCATCCATCGTCTTTCCAGCTTTCCGTATATTTACTTGGTAACACTTTATTTGAATGGGTGTTTGTAAGACTGGCATAATGCTGTCATAAATATGACATAATACCTGTCATTGTTGCACTCTTATCAGTGGGATTTTCGCAGGTTCTGTTATTGTTCAAAGTCCATTGAAAGTACCAACTTTGCATTATTTAGTACATTTGTACACTTTAATGCAAAGTTGGCACTTTTAATAGACTTTTAATGCAACTTCAATAATGACACTTTACATGAAAAGTGTCATTATTTACAGAATGACACCTCATGACAACAGTCATAAAGATTCATAAAGACTCTTTCATGTTCATAGCAGGTGTCATGTCAGTCTTATGCACGCTCCTTCTAATAAAGTGTTACCATCTACTTTTTGTCTTATTTTGATCATTTATAAACAGCAGTTTTCCACAAATAAATGCCATATTCTTCTTCTACTGCTTGGTTGAGTCTGGGATGGTGCAAACATGGTGGTGGCAAAAGCTGGGAGTGGATTCCTTATAAGCCACAAACAGTGACATGTGCTCTACGGTTTCTAAATCAGAAGCTTGTGTGCTTTTAACGTCTTTAATCTGTCTGGATTTTTGATGGTTTGTTTGTGGAAGAGCAGATTTTGCTAGATCATGTTAGAGTTTACAGTGAATTAGCAAGATAAACTGAGTGGCTTGTTTTTGTTTTCCCTCTCACGTTACTTTCACATCGTCTCGGTTTATCTTCTCTCACGTTTCCTGCTGCCTACACCATGATCCGTAATGGAGCTGTGTTCTCGTGATCAGTGCAAGCTCAGCTCCTCGCAGCAGGTCACAGTGACACCTTTAGCTTTAATGCGTGTTTTATTGTTGCTCCACGATCAGCCCCCGCTGCCCGTTAACATGCCGTACCCCCCAACCCGGACTGTGTCAGCATTTTCTCAGCCTCCGTCCGGGCACAGGTGGGGAAGGGAGGGGAAAAAAAAACAAAAAAAACGCATGACAGGAAAAATGTTCGCTTTCATTGCTTGTCGATTCACATGCAATAAACCGGTTGTCATTTTGTGCGTGTTCTGTTTGCATATCAGTGTCAGCGCTGGTTCTAGAAAGCCATGGCATAAGCAGAAATTAAAGGGTAGCTAATTATAAATAATTGAGGAACATGCTCCTTAATCTGTGGTTTTGAAGTGATGCGTGGAGATCTGCTGACGGGACAAATCTCCATTTTACTGCTGTTCAGTCCCTGACTTTCTGTTTTGTAATTACGGGTAAAATACAACGTGAACCATTCTTCGCTTTGAAATAACAGCAGTGATTTTCTTAGATGGCCGAACCATATATCCCATTAGATTTAATCACATTTATCTTTACGCAGCAGGAATTAATGCCCCTTCTTCACCGCGCATGTAAAAGGAAAATGAGTGCATTTTACAGCTTGCTGGTCTAATCTATATTTGTTTTGTTTTTTCAATGCGTCTTTATCTCATCTTCTTTTTGTTCCAGATAAAACGACAAAGCGGATTCCTTGAGGCTTTTACAAACAATACCTCGAAGGAAAATGTCAGATTTCTCCTCCCTCGGCGTGCCGCTACCTTCCTTTGCTATTCCCCGTCTCTTGCACCAAAGCATGCTTGACCTTTTCTGGCTGATTGCAGAGAGAACACTGTGTACACGGCCCAGTTGGATGTTTCTTCTCAGCGGTTTATGGCTTACCCTTGTCTGTTCTCAACTCCTGTACGTTGTTAGCATATGCGCTTTGGTTCAGTTGTTCCAAATTTCATCTTTTTTTTTTTTTTTTGGAGAAAGACGCGGAAAAACGCTCAAAGGTGTAGTAGGAGGAAAGCAGCTGATTACAGTTGAGGAACAAAATGCGCTTTACCTACACCCACTCCGAAACACCAACAGTCCTATAGAATATCATGAAAAAGATGGACGAATGCTTTGCTGCCGCCACAAATATTTCAAATATACACGATGCACCACCTCCTGATTGGGGTTTACAAATGCATTTTCCATACATACTTTATCGTGTTCAGGATTACGCTGAGGGAGTCGTTTTCCCACCAGAGGCTGAGTGATGCCTGGATGGGTTTTCCAGTCCATCATAAAACCGTCACAGAGACATTTGACAAACAACTCGGATGACTTTGCAAATCGAAATCACCAGTCTATGCATGTCCTTCGCTGCGACGTAAATGTGCCAAGTTAAGTTTACAAGAATATGAACGCATCAGAATTGGGAACAGGAAAGTATTGAAGCTGGAAAACACTAGCTAGTTACCCACTAAGCTAGCATCAGTCGAGAGAGGTAAATTTGCTTGTCGACAACAGCTGGGGGATTCTTTGGAGGGTGCAAGACGACAGAGACACACATTGATATATGGGATACAAGTTGTTGTTGTTTTTTTTTTTTTAAATGTCAGCAAGACAAAATATATTATTTCTCTTACAACCAAAATAAAACCTATAAGTAGGAAAACGGCCTTAGCCTTTAGCTAGCCAGTAGGAAAGCTAACGTTTACAGGTATTCCCCTCGTATTGCGCCGACAGCTCTAAAACACACAGCGTTTTGTGGTGACGCAACATTCCTGCACAACAATCGAAGCAAAAATGCCGCCGCATGTTGATTTGTTGCATCACACCCAGCTGCACATTCGCATGCCACACTGCAAGTGCCGCTTCTGTGCTTCGTCTCTGGCTCTCTGCTTAACAGTCTGTTGCTGCGTGGCACAAATCCCTCTGTCTGCTGACACATGTATCGGGAATCAATGTGGTCCATGCTGGAAAACTATAAAGGCAGCAGCGTGGAAAGCTTTTTCGATGACCCTGTTTGCCTCATGTGCTGCAGAGGTAAATACTGCTCCGATACCGGACAGTGTTCTTGTCGCAATCATTGGTGAAGCGTTTCAGTACTGCTGTGGGAGGACCAAAACATTTTACACGGGAAAACAAAACTTTTCAGTCAGATAATGAGCTCTTTGCTGCCTACGGCGCTGACGTCACATCCGCATGAGCGAAATGTGGCTTTTTTGCTTCCGCTTCGAGTTGTCACGAGAGCTAGAAAGGACAAAATCGTATTTCAGAAGCAAATAAAGCAATACCATGAACATTGTTGTGTTCCAAATATAAAGGGCTTTTAAGTTTTCATGGATTTCCGAGCGATCCTGAATTGTAAATATTCATCGCTACCAATTAAAGCTGACGCCGCACAGCAAACTTTGCAGCCTTCACTTCACTCCGGATCAGCTTCTTCAGCCCAAAACTACCGGAGGGAGACGGATGGTAAATAAAGCAGCCGTCCCTGTGTTATATTTCCATGGAATCACTTCTGTATTCAGCCTGAAAGAGCTGAATATGGGAACGAGTGAGCAGACCAGAGCCAGGCAGCCGAGCAACTGATCCGCCTGTACGCGCTGCTGTAAACACCGTCCTATTTGAGCTCTTCACAAGAACCATGCAAAAGTAATAAAACTAAATAACATGGAGACCAAGCCACTTTCAGCAGCTGCAGAAAACCATATTCAATCCTCACCTACAGGTTTATTGTGAGTTTTCTTTGTCGTCTTTTCCAAATCCACAAGAGACTACAAGAGCAGGTTAACCAAGCCAGGAGCAACTAGGGAAGAAAAAAAGAAAAGCATCGCATTGGAATTATGAAAATAAATCTGTCGAATGGAAACCACTCCAATTTGTTTTTGCGCTAGGATGTATCGAAATGAGTGCATTTCGCAAAACCTAAAAGGAAACGCATATTTTTTTTAAATCACACGGGTCATGTGATCAACAACAGGATGTTACCACTGTCGGAAAAGACGAGGAAGACGACAGGAAGTGGTAGGAGGATGAATGCGCTGCATGTTTTAAATGACAAACATATTCACGTGTGATTTTGATCGTGTTTCTTGTCTAACACTGCGATTACAAAATGTTTGTTTGTTGTTTTTTTTCACATTAGCGTAACGTTGACAAAGTTTTTTACGCACTGGTAATGGAAACCCAACTTCTGTGAGACACTTTTCTGGAACTTATTTGTAGAATCCCCCAAGTAGTTTTCTAACTTAGCAAAGGCCTTGCTGTGACTTCCGTGAACTTACTGGAAACTTTCCTGTAACTTACCCGGCACTTTCAAAGAACTCACCGGATAGTTTACTTTCCAGGAACTCACCGGGCAACAAATTCTGGAAAAAAAAACAAAACAACTAACATCGTCTGAAAAATAACCTCTGAGATCTTAAAAAATAACTCCTTCATCCTAGGAAAGAGAAGCCTGTGTTTGGCAGTGCAACCACCGCAACGTCTTAGTAAGTCTGTTTGACTGAGAGTAAGGTCAGACTCTTCAAGCTGGGGGAAGCAGTTGCTTCTCTTGCTCAATTGCTTGGTCAACTATCCATGCACCAAGCGAACACATCCCACCTCTGGAGGGAAGCATGTGGACAAATCGGGTAACTAAAACAAAGGCAGATTGGGTGTACTCTTTTTTTTTTTTTTTTCCTAACAAATGTCATGTTTAGTGAGAATGTATCTTGCACATTTTGTCAAATTTGCCTTTTAAAAAAAAAGCAAATGTTGAACACCCACACGCTCCAAAGCCCGTAAAAGCTCCGTAGGTTGGACTTAAAAGTTTTGCCAGCAAAAAGAAAGAGAGAGAGAAAAAAGCAGAGATAAGAGGGGAAAATAATACGATTTTGAGCTCCACCTTCAAACTGTTGTCATGGGGAAATATGCATTTGCTGAACAGGAGGAGGATAAGCTCCCTACCTTGATCTTTTACTCTTAGGGAGTATCGCAGCTCCCGCCTAACATGCTCGACAGAGAGCGGGTGAGAGGGAAGCAGCCCTCCTATCGATCAAGCCAGAGGAGCGCAGACGGTGCGGGCATGCAGAGCGCGTAACGGACACTCTTATCATTCTGTGGTTGCAGTCCTGACTTAACTTGCGGCGGGCTACCCTGAAAGCACAAAAGGTTGTGTGTCTCCAAAGGAGCTTTACCAGGAATGCGGACAGCATGATAAGACGAATGCAGTGAAACAAATTACGACCGCCGACATCTTGCCCAAAAACGATAGAAACGAGCGGCGCGTTTATCTCCCTAATAAGACTGCGTGTCGCTTTAACCTTTGTGCTAATTCTGATTATTTAAGCAATTACCGAATGTGAAAGCAGACTTGAGGTTTGTGTTTGAATTAATAAAGCAGAGCAGATTAGGCCAGCAGGAGCCTCATGCAGAAGTCCACCTTGTACCCTGACGACGAGACAAACCGTTTTCTTTTATTAATACGCCGACTTTGCCCAACTTAATTTCTAGAAGCCATTTAACTTTCATCCATGTTTTGTTTTTGTTTTTTTGGCAGGAAGACAAAGTAACCTGTAAAAAAATCAAACATATGCATCCAGATACACCCTGGTAAGGATTTGAGCCAGGCAGGGCTGGACATAGGAGGGTGTGGGCCCCTGGGCTTGAGCCAAGGTGCAGGCCCTACTATATACACATATATACCTGATTTCCTTCCCTTTGGGTGGTCAGCTCTTGGCCGTGACTTACTTGTGGAACAGATCCTATCCACAAACCTTATCTACCTACAAGGTCACAAAAATCTGCCACTGTCCACCATGAGAGGGCTGACGGACGGTCACCTTTAATGAATGTAAAGCTCATTACTACAAACAAAATATACTTAGTAGTTATTAAAGAAACACTTGAACATCTTGAGTATGTCTATTCAACAGAGCTTTCCTAAGGAGGAAAAATTTGACAATGATCTCTATCCATCCTCTATGTACAGTGTTTATTTATTCTTCTTCATTTCTGTCTCCCTCCCTCTTTCAATTTTCATCAACTGTATCTTTCTCTGTAATTGTCAGGTTTATTTCCTTACCAAGTTCAGACAGTCGGGTTATTTCCCCTCTGAGAGCCAAACCTGGTCAGAACTTTTATTCGGTGATGACTGGATTTTAGCTGCTTTGTACCGTCGGCCCTTCGCCATATTAGGACAGTTCCTCCTGCTGCTGCTAGCTGGAGGCTAAAGCTAGTTCCGCTTTTTTAACTTCGCATTGAGCGCGAGCGAGCAGAGCAGTCGCATTACTTTTCCGTGACTTTAGCCGTTTTCTTTCTCTTTGAATCGTTCTGTTGCTTTTTTTTTTCCACTCACGGAAACCCGTTTCAAAGCTTCACTGACTTTTAGCATCGTTTAAAATAGAAAAAAGCAGCCGCGGTGGATGGAGGATAACTCGGCCGGTGTTGGGATGTACTCACCGCTTGGAGCTGGCTTTCAAAACGCGACCTGGAGAAGAAGAATCGTTTCTGGTGTTTGTAAAGATGTTCCGACGCTTTAAAATTAGCATCCATATTCGCTGCTTCTTGCTCAGCCCAGTAAACTCACACGGACTCATCAACGCGCAGGATCAGTACTGCACGGATTATCGGTGGTCATCGCGGCACCTGGCGTAGGAGTTCGCCCTTCCGCCGGATCAGTCCAGGTTCTGGCGGACCATAGAGCCGCTGTTAGCGGGGCTAACGTCTTGAGAAGCGGGGAGGGACGGTGGTTCTGTTCCATGTCCAATATGAGTTTTATTGTAGCTACAACATCGTTCATGAAATGTCGACAGCTGTGGTTGCCAGAATTTTACCATATAAGTACGGAAAACATAAGAGTAAGACTCTGGCAACCTCAGCTGCTGGTGTATTACCGTAAATTAGAGACGTCTCTAATATACTGTATTAGAATATTTATAGGCAAAATACCTTTTTTTTTTTTTACAGTTTTTAACCATTTTATTCTGGCAACCACAGAACTTTATCGCATAAATTTTAATCTATAAATTTGACCATATAAATAGGAATTTTGCCGTGTTTACGGTAAAAATTCTGGCAACCACAGCTGCTGGTGTTTTACCATAAATTAGAGACTTTTTTTTTTTTTTTTTTTACATTGTGAACAAATGTTGCTTTGCAGGTTGCAACTCAGTCACACGGTTTTTGTTGCTGCCAGAATGAATAGATTTTATTTAATTTGTTTTGGTTTTAGGCATAGTTTACTATTTTAAAGTTGTGTTGAAAGCAGTGCTTTTTGTCTATTTCCCCCCCACCCCCCCCCCCCCCAACTAATATGTGTTTAAGTTTCAGTCATTCAGCTGCGGATGCAGCCCTGGTTCTTAACTAATCTGCCTTATTTGTCCTAAGAATCGCCGGGGCTCAGCACTATGCTCCCTCTGCCGTGCCGAACAGCTGTGTTCATCTGTCTGGTGTTCCCAGCAAGGAATCTGAACATTTTAGATGAATCGTGTGTCGTTGGAGCAGGTGAAATGTTTTTCCCTTGGTCTCACTGCATGCCAAGTGGGGAAGTGACATTGTTGCCCTACTTTCCTTGTCACGGCAGGTTTGAGCCTTGATGGCTCCTGGGTGAGTCCTAACAAGCTTCATTTCTTCTTATTGGAAAAGTGGGAAAGGTTGAGACACTTGAAAATCCTCTGTGCAGACATAAAATTGTCTGAATCGAATGGTATGTCTAAGTGGTTCCAGAAGAGCTTAATAAAACCTACAGCTCTTATGTCTTCACTGAGTTCCTGAACTATTTGATGCTTGCAAATGTTGGAGCAACGCAAAACCCTTTTACTAAGCGAAGCGTCCGATCAAAGCCCGAGAAATAAATTGGCCTTGTTTTTGTCAAGTTGAGAATATTCTAGAAGCGTAAGCAGCGTTGGGGAAAGGACTGAGGTCGACCTGATTTTTCTTTTATTTCACGTGATCCTCTTTCATTTTTACAATGATTCATTGCAAATGTTGATTTTATTTTTTTTTTTCAAATATTGACAACTATCTGTAATCACAACAGTAAGCTGCTCATGACCAATACCTCTAGGTTTTGTTTTCAGTAAAACACTTTTTTTTTTCCACTCTTAAGGAAAACATCAACATCCTGACGTTTCTGTTTTCCTAAACTGCTGATCGTAGGATGTTGATTGAGTTTCTCGGTTTGCTCCCCTCTGTGTTGCTGTGTTTTAGGGCACCTTGTGCTCCAGTTAGCAAAAGGCAGGTCAGGCAACACCTGCATCACAGTCGTAGATCTTCCAGGCCGCGAACTGTTGTCACATGACACATGGGGGTGGAGGGAGTGAACTGGAAAAATACCAGTTTGATGTATCCGGGGGTTTACCTGATGTGAGCTCGGATGTGAATACTTGTTTCCTGTTGTTACATACAGGTAATTATTAAATAAACAAAATCATTATTATTCCCAAAAACACAACATCCAACAAAAATGGCCATTTCACATTTGCCAGGGAAAGACTTTGATAAAAAATTCAGTGGTTTGATGAAACCAGAAGCGTAACCTTTTCAAGGTATGTGCGCCTTATGACAAACGCAGGATTTCAGAAAACAGGAACATCACATCAACAATCAGACACGGTGGTGGCAGTGTGATGATCTGGGGCTCATTTGATGCTTTGAGACAGTCTGATGGATTCTGCTATCAGACAGGGAAATGACTTCATCTGGCATCCAGGTTGTCATTTTAAACTCAATCACACTTGAACTACGCACACGGAAAATGTTGAATGGCTAAAAAAAATCTCAATGTTTTAAGAAAAATCTGAATTGACTTGGTCACAATCTGAGCTCACACCTGACTGAGATGCTGTATTTCGTAGAAAGTCACGTAACGTGGCTGAACTAAAACAATTCTGCTAAGAAAGTTGGGTAAAATCCTCCGCTGTTTAAACCGTAGAGCCTTAACTTGAAGGCTCCTACAGTCATTTGGCATTTTTTTAGAAGGAAAACCACGTTCGGAAATAAACGAGCGCCATCCTTCGTTCCTGTTCACGAATTTCTAAAAACTGGTTAGAAGGTAGAAAGAGGGATACGTTTTAGCTAAAATATCTCCAACTAAAAATGCCCATTTCTGTGGAAGCAAAAACATCAATAAAATAGCTCAAAAAAATAAATGTCGGATAACATTATTTAAACTTTAGTAGCATCGGTGTTGGAATTTTTTTGGCACCAGTAGAAAGACGTATTGATTTTCTCTTTTAAATACAAACGATTAGATTCTCTTATGCATTTTCTAATACATTTTTGACACTGTGACAGTGTGAAAAGTGAGTTATAACATGAAAACGTCCTGCTGGCCTGTGCCCACAGGCCCATGACATAACCAATCAATTAAAATGCCCCCGTTCAGCCTCAGGAGTTCAGACGTGCGTCGTTTTTATATTTTCTCTCTGCGGAGGTTTGCCCACAGTTCTCAGACAGAACTACCTATGCGGCTCAGGGCAGTAACTCCACGTTTTAAAGGGCGAAGACGGACACAAAGCCTTATGACATCAAACGTAAACCTGACAAAGACCCAGACGAGATGAAGTGCTCAGAGCCGTAAACAGATGGTAGACCCCGGACGCAGAGGCGCCGCTCGCCGTCTCCCTCCGCTCTCGTTCTTTTGGCAGCGGTTCAGCAGTTTTGTTGAGCAGAAGCACAAAGTATGGAAGCTGTCAGGTGCCATATGATGCTGCCTCTGCAGTTTACACACGGAGCCCGACTCGGAGATTGATGACAAGGTTGCGGGAACATAAAAGAGTTCCAGCGGAGAGAACATGGGGGTCGAAGGAGGACACACACGGATCAGAGCGAGGCCTCGGCTCGCTTCCTTCCTCACTCGGTGTGTTTCACATCACACCCGCGTTGTCATTTAATTTGTTTTGTACATGCCCATCTCACGAAATTAGAATATAATCAAACGGTTTTTTTTTTTTTTTTTTAGTGCAGAGTGAAGCTCGTGTCTGATATAAATAAGATAGTTTTTCAAGTTTTTATTTTAACTCTTTCATACATAGTGGTCGCTACACTGGTCAGCTGTCTAAAAGCCTTTTTCTTGTGCTTCTTGTGGATTTTTATGTTATAAATCCACACAGACCACTGAAGTGGACACTAATGCATCATAAAATACACTATCAACTACTGGCCATCAGCTGCAAATGCAAGAAATTATTTTTGTTAAATCCAATATGGCCGACAGACAAAAAAGCACAACCCGGTCCCTCCTGGCAGATAAAAAAAATATATACATTGTGACATCAGATAACCCTTAAAGAACAACACTACTGATGTATTTTTCAAATAACAACCTTGTATTTGGAGAAAATTACAATTGATCACCTAAAAAATATAAAATAATTAAAAAAAAGAATTGTTAGGAAAAAAAATTTCCTACCTTTTTTTATGCCTAAAGAAAATCCGAAAAAAAATTCTGACACAAAGGATCATAATTCATGCATGAATTCCTGTAATAATGTTAATGACAATAGCTTACGGTTTACAAAAACCAAGATTCACTTTCAAAATGAGAAAGAAAAGATATTTACTACAGACATAGTTTATTCAGTAATCACATGCACTTAACACCAGTAGCGCCTGCTGCTGTACGCGTTGTGTGCGTACTTTGAGATTTTCCTTTAAAAGAAAAAATAATTACTTATTGGATTTTTTTATTATCTAGCCCTCTTTACTATTAACAAAATCGTGGAAAAAAAAAAAAAAGATGTTGTGTCAAAACATCTGGTACGTAGCGCACATCTGTATGAGTCTGTGGGGGTGGGCATGCCAAAACCTAAATGTTATTGGCCTGTTTACTTCTGCTTATTTGGCAGCTTGGTGCTTATTTTTGTAAGCTAATAATGAATGAGCAGAGTTTGAACACTCCCCTAGTTCTAAGCGGGTTCGAGTGAACCCCAACTGAACTTTGTATGTGCAGTTCTGGTCGTCGGTTTATGAGCTTTTTTTTTGTGGTTTTGCAAACTGAAGAGCAGACAGGTTACCTGGCTGGCCGACCGTGACATCTGCTGTGCTCTTCCCGAGCGTTGCGCCGAGACTGCAAGAGGGTTAAACAGTAACATCTAATCCAAACGTCTCCCAGAAGAGTAAAAATTAAGCGAAAGTTGTTGATTCTCATACTCCTCCTCTGGAAATCTGACACACCACCCAAACCTGGGACTCTCCATCCTCCACCTCCTGTGGATCACATGGGTAGGCTTTTGTTTTCCTGTCTTTCTTACTTAGCATAATTTGTAAAAAGAAGGAAAAAAAAACACCCGGAGGTAATTAGTCCATGGTTTTGCTGAGGTGTTGCTCTGACAGCTGCCTTCTTGACAATCCTCCTTATCTATTTTGTGAATTGGCCCCTCCTGCAACTAATCATGATGCTGCCACTCCTATGCTTCACAGTTGCTGTGGTGTTCCCAGGCTTCTCAAATTATAAATATGATCAATATAACCAAACATCCAGTTTTGGTTAGACATGTCTGGACATAGAAAAAAAAAGTTTTTTTCATCTCAGAAAATATCGGCAAACTACAATTTGGCTTTTTATGTTCCGTTTGGAGTGATGACTTCTTCCAACTCGTGGACTTTTGTCGCCGGTGTAGATAAAGACTCAGTCTTACTAGCAACTAGCAAGGTTAGTTGTAAGTTTGTTTCTATTGTGTTGCCTGTTTTATACCAAAATGACGTTCATGTCTGGGACACAGAACCCTGATGCGTGTGACGGACAGCCATTGGTGTTAAAATTTGTAGAAAGGACTATATATCTATTTTCTTATACATCCATCCATTTTCTGTTCACCCTTGTCCCTTAATGGGGTCAGGAGGGTTGCTGGTGCCTCTCCAGCTACGTTCCGGGTGAGAGGCGGGGT